>CAUZXS010003248.1:5000-10000 GCA_963585895.1 Sepioteuthis lessoniana | reverse complement strand
AAAAAAGCAATTATTCATAATCTAATATCTCGTGCCATACTAATCTCCTCCTCCAAAACAATATTTCAATAAAGAGGTAGAAAACATAAAACAGGCTCTCATCAATAATGGGTTTCCTAACCATATTGTTGATGAACAAATTAAACGTATGATCAAAAATGTTAACCAACAAAATAAACAGTGTACTACTCCATCCAGTCAACAAAATTATATCAAACTTTTTTTATCGTAACCAAATGCACTACAATTATAAATCCGATGAAAAAATATTGAAAACATTGATTCACAAAAACATACTCCCCACAGATCCTAATAAAAAAATTAAACTCATTATTTATTATAATAAGTTTAAAACCTCGAATTTAGTCATTAGAAATAATTCCTCTCCCTCGATTGGGGTGTTGAAAAAAAAAAAACAATGTTATATATAAATTTAAATGTCCTTTAGGAGATTGTATCTCTGATAATAATAATATATATGTTGGTTTAACCTCAACTACCCTGTCGAGGAGACTTACAATGCACCTTTCTGACACAAGTTCAATAGCTCAGCATTTAAAAAAACATTCATGCCCAACAACACAACAACGAAAAATTCTCACCGACAACACAACAATATTAGAACATCAAAATAATAAACAAAAACTTCAGATTCTCGAAGCACTACATATTAGAGGCCAGCAGCCGACACTCAATAGAATTAATTTTCGAACCAGTGCTAATGTACTTAAATGTCTTTAGCTACTGGCACTAATTATAGAATTACATTTAAAAGCAAACGCCATAATTTTCAACGGCAAAGACACCCTTACACAGTAGTAATATGCTAAAACAAAAGTTACATCACTTTTGTAATAGATTCTCCCCTGATGATGGCCCAAAGTCAGGCAGAAAGTACTAGGGATACATACAACTATGGACAATACATAAATCAATTCCCCCCGAATACGATAAAAGTAATACGGGAATTCGAACGGATCCAGAAGAAAATATGTAGACATAAGATGTCTATTTTGTTTTTGAAATTTGCATTAACGAAGAAATGCTGCCTAAATATACATATATATATATATATATATATATATATATATATATATATATATATGTGTGTGTGTGTGTGAGATAGAGAGAGAAAGAGATGGAGAAAGAAAAAAAACATTTTTTCTGATTCATATAATTCAAGCATGAAAAACAATCCAACTCATTTTACCCTTGGGCACAGCATATCTATTGATGGTAGGCAGAGCTTTTACAGACCAAATCTTGACTGCACATACACATATATAAGGCCATGCCATAATGAACAGGACAGGCTCCTGGAGGTTTGTTCATAAATTGAAATGTTTGGAAATATGTCATCATAAAAGGTGCTTATAACTCTACTTCATTTTGAACATGGACTTGCTCACTGTCATTTAAGAAAAATGTCAAAAAGAATATTTATTACCACAAAAGTTACTTCAGTTGATATCAAAAGATTCATCAGAAATATTTGTATATTTCTTACCAAGTGTTTTTTTCTCTCTCTAACAAAATTTCTTTTTAATACATTCTTATATCATCCAATTTCTTTACTCTTTTTGAAGTTTTATAACTCAGTCTCACCAATTTCATTCCCAAATCAGCAAGGAATGTAAAAGGCTAATTTGTAATTATAGAAATAACAATTTAGTATCAAACAGGTTTGTTGATATCTCTGAAAGTATATAACTTAAATATTTGTAAATACAATCAACACCTGTACATATCATTTTATGAGAGTACATATATTTTTCATCTTAAATCCTAAACACTGAAAAGCTACGAAAAGAGAACCACTTCATCCACAAGAGTTTTTGTTCACCAAGTTATCTTTTGTCATTTTTCTCTCATTCAGCACTCCAACAACTGTTACATGTAATATTCCATCTATATCATGAAGACCTAATTTTTTTTTGTAGGCGCAACATAGCAAAAAGGAGATATGATGGTGATATTTTTATTAGCATTAAAATGCTTTAACTCAGAAAATAAAGTAATTCCCAATCCAATTGTCAACTGAATGGTGTAGGGTCTGTGATCATGCTCACTCCAATCATTACAATTTCTCATAGAAACTATCAAATACTAATTTCTGAGTAATCCTCCTATTTATTTGCAGCTAATTATAATATACATTCTTCAAAATAAAATGTACATTATTTAACTTAAAAAGGCTTCTGAAGGTGGATTTAGGTTTAGTTTGATTTTTTTGTTTAATGGTATCTCAACCATCACTGGTTATTGAAATCCAAAGCCATCCTTGTAGGACAGTATTGGTAATAATTAATTCATAGCTGGGGAGAGGGATGAGGGTTCATACCTTTCTCAAGAATATTACTATGAAAGTGAATGTAATAGTTGGAGTTCAAACTCACTCACTACAATGTCACAGTCCAGCACATTATGCCATAAGGACTCCTCCAAAAGTGGATTTAAGCTAGTATGAAAAAAAAAGTGGAAAAGGCTTTTATAAAAATCATGAAAACATGTCCTTATATGCTTATTGCTAGTATTTGTTAATATTTGTCATACTTGATAAGAATTTTAAATCTAAAAATAGGGTGTCCTTGTGGACTGCGGAATCATAGCGAGTTTGAACTGCAATAACACTATTACATTCACTTTTGGACAAATACCTTTGGGAAAGGTATGATCCCCCTTATCCTCCAAACTATGGAGTACTACTACTGTCCTTCTAGAAGGATAGATTTGGCATTAAATAACCTACTAAGTTGATATGCCATAAAACAACATGCAAACAAATCCAAAAATACCAATCATCTCTACAAAGAAGTGTGAAAAGGATTTTCTGAAATGACAGGAATATAACTTTCAACAAGTTTTCTACAAACAGGAATAAAATCTCACCATAAGAAAATACTGAACAAGATATTCTGGTTTGCAAGGTTAAATAATCTATTTCACAGTGACTATTAGGAAAGTAGAAATCAACAGTCTGAGAACTTATTACATCAGTAAAAATTGATCACATTTGCTACAAACAACAGAAAAACTGTGGGAGGAAAAAATTATTATTTTCATGACTATTAAAGGTATTCAAGGTAATTTGCTAGATAAAAATGGAATCAAAACAAACAATTACGTAAAAAATGGAGACGTCTATCAGAATGTTTAATATTTTAATGGTACACTGCTAAGTTCTATTATTCAATTCTTTAGTAAATAGCAGTGTTGAGCATCTTTCCGGGTTACTTACAAACTACATCATGCATCAAGAATTAATTTTCAGATACAATGTTATAGTTGTGGTCCCATTTTTGATGACATTGATTTTTTTGTCAAATCTCCACCATCATCCTTACATTTTTTCAATAGTGCTGACTACAGCCTCTTTTTTCTGAAAGGGAATAATAAACAAATTGTTGTGATCCATTATTATACCTTATAACTTCAGTGTTTTAGAAGTTATAAAAATAAAATAAGTTCTAGTACATTGAACCATTTATCTGGCAAGTGGTCCAAATTTCTGGGTATAGGCTAAATATATACATAAAATAGAAAATAAACAATGAAAAGTAAATAATGAAACTATTTAACAGATATAAATCAATACACTTCTAAAGAACAGTCTATTTGATGTTGATTAATCACATATAGAATGAAAATTAAACCAAAACAATTTTATAAAACAGATCCTCAAAACACCAACACAGAAAATTGAATATATAGAATATTTAATACTAGGACATTTAAAGCAGGGTGTGTTTATTGCAACTGTACATGTAAAGCTATTCAACAGTGCACCAAATTATTTTTTAAAATGCTGGTTTTCTGGGTTTTCCAGATTCCTGGAAGCCAGATAACTAATCTAGCACCTGTAATAAGTTATTTTTTTTGTTTGTTTTTATAAGTGAACTCTTTGTTCAGTTGTTAATTAATAAAATATCAATACTGCATACCAGAACAGCCAGCCTCTACATTTAGCAGCAGTGAAAGAGAGCAGGTGAGATGGACTTAGTTTATTTTAGTTCATTTTTTATTAATAGTAATTTATTTGCAAACAGTTATAAGAAGTATTCCAATCTAATGCCAAAAATTTACACAGTTGATAATGAAAATTTCACATATTCCTATCCAATGCTAATAATTTTCAAATGGATCTATTTGACTCATAGATGGAAATCTAACAGGTACTACCACAACAGGTCAGAGTTGACAGAGTAATAGCTATGAAGGAATATTCCACACTCTCCACAGTTCTACAACTGAAGTCTCACAATTGGATGCAGTTTAATATCATACTCAAGACATGGTTAAAATAGGGTAGAGTGAGAGGACATAAAAAAATGGGACTACAACTGTAATATAGAAAAAATTTATACCAAAAGTCTATATCTAAAAATCAAAGAATGCCCTCAATTTTAGAAAGGTTAGTCAGATACACACACACAAATTTATCAAGTAAGTTTTTAATTTGAGCTTGAGTCAAGCAGTTTTGCATGATAGATAAAAACAAAATATATAATACATGTACCTCATTGACTTGACTTGTGTTTCTCTCTGACAAGAGCTTGAAAAAAAAATAAATAAATAAAACAATCATGCTGTCAATAAATACATAAAAAGAGGAATACAATCTACAAATAAAAATCAATGAATTATATAAATTGTTTATTTAGTCAACCAAATCAAAGTAGATCAATGTAAGTTGATTATTTTCAACAAAACTATTTGCGGTTCAATTTTTTAGTTTTATTGGGATCATAAATATAAAATGAGGATAATTTTTTTATGCTCATTTTTAATTTAAAGATTTAGGAGAAAAAACATAACTGATATGGCTTGGAAGAAAGTATTTTAGTTGAAAACAAAAGTGAAATAAAATAATCCGTAATTATAGTTTACTTTTAGACCAAGTCCACTTTTAAGTGAATTATTTATACTCTGTAGTTTCCTTTAACTGCAAGAGGTTTTAACAATCTATTTAAATTCAAAAGACACAAAACAAGATAATCAAC
>CAUZXS010003247.1:47500-57500 GCA_963585895.1 Sepioteuthis lessoniana | reverse complement strand
GTATATACCTGTGTATTTGTCTGTGGGGGGTATTCTTACATTTTTTATTATTTTTGTATATTTGTTTGTTTTTTTTTTCCTTTCATATTCTTCCTTTTTATTTTATTTATTTATTTTTGATTTCAAAATATTTATATTTTTTACGCCTTTTCATCCAAATATATTTTGTTTCATTTGTGTTTCTAGATATTTTGATTGTAAATATCAACAAAATGATTGTCACAATGTGTTCGTATATATGTATATAAAGAGACTGCTAGATAAACCTGTTCACCCTACAGACCTGTTGAAAAACATTTTTCATTCAGAATTTACTCCATATTTTCGCAAAAGCTTATTTTTTTATATTAAAAAAAAAATTATGCATATCTTAGATTTCATGGATATATTTTGTTAATTACATTCTCCTCATATTTCAACTTTAGTCTTGGTTCACCTCTCGCTCTATGTTCTCTCTTTAGTCGTTTGTGTATTTCTTCTGTTAGTCCCTTGTATCCACATTTTCTGTTTAATAGCATTTTTTTTTTCAATGGTATGTTCATTTGGTTTTCTTTCTTCCTTCCGATCTCTACCTCCCTCTAAACCACGTCCTTTCTTTTTTCTCTTTTCTCTTTAACCAATTCAGCATTTCAAAAAAAGCCTTCACCAATCAGATTTAGTGTAAACACTCATGTTATTCGTGTGTGTTCGGGACTCCCAGTACTGACGCCCATCTTACCCGGAGGTCTTTTTTTTTCATAAGTTTATACTCTACATCTGCCTGCATTACTCGTGGCTACCCGAACCCTCTTTTTCACCTGGCGATTACATTTTCACTTCCAATAACATTTTTGAGTATTTTCTCATGTGGTTTCCTCACCACTTACAATCTCCTGTTAACTCAATCAGTTTTTAAAAAATATCTTAAGTATTAAGATATTTTCCCCTCTATACGTATATATATATATATATATATATATATATATATATATATATATATATATAAACCATCTTTCTGTCTATTCTCTCGCGTGCGCTAACACACATACACTATATATATATATATATATAAAACACTTTTTATGAATTTACAGGTCTCAAAAAGTCTATTAAAACCGAAACGTTTAACGTCGACTTTCATAGTAAATCTTCAAATGTAGGTTATTTTCTTTATTCTACTTTCTTTATAATTAAACTACTAACTTTGTATCTAAAAAAATATCGAGACGGCTCTAATACCTTTTGATTCTAAAACTAAGTGAGGACATGAGCAAAAACAAATAACTTACAAAAACAATATTTTATCAATCCAACCTTATTAACATGCACTTACATTGATTTGCTAACGGAAATATATCATCTATCAATAAGGACATAATTCTTTAAAAATTGAATTGAAACGTTAAGCCAAACAACCATAGCCGTTGCCGAAGTAGCAGCAATAATAATAATAGTGACAAGGACAAAATGTAATACGAATGGTTGGGTAAGGAGATTCACTTGGAATTGTGCAATAGACTGAAATTTGATTAAACTAACAAATACACATGACAGAGTTTAACCCAAAACATGGATTACATAATATTCTTTTGAACTTGGAGATAAAATGGATCACTCAATCTAGAACTGAAGATCAGACCTTGTATTAAGAAGAAAGTAGCCAAGGTGAAGGAAAGAGGAAAGCTACTTGAATATCTGGACCTGGAGAAGAGAGAAAAAATGCAGATCATGGTAATGTTGATCCCAGTCGTAGATGAAATCATGGAAAAGACCAAAAAAATTTGCAAAAGAGTCTTGGTGAAGTGGAAATAAGAGAGAGAATCGAAACTATCCTGACCACAGCACTGCTAAAATCGGTTGAAATACATAGAGGAGTCCTGGGGATCAGAGGAAACTTGCTGTCACTCAGATTTCAGTAAAAGACCACCAACCAACACTGGTGGTGAAAGATAGAAAGTGACAGATACGAGTATTAATAAAACAACCTGACAATTCTAGACGATATAGAATTTTTAAAAAAATGATTGCACCTTGCGTAACTGCTCAACGTGATTGAAAATGTAATGCGTGAAAGAATGAAAAGACATAGAATCTATATAATCACTATCTTCTCTCACAGTAGGTCTTAGGTAAAGAACAGATGAAGAGTTATAAGAAACAGAAAATAAGGCTGAAAATTAAATAACTACGCCAAGATAGCTGCAAGTCATAACCAATATGAAATACAAAAGATTGCAGTTTGGGAAACTTCTCCTTTCCTCAATCAATGTGATTGAAACATGTTACCCCCAAAAAACCAGCAAAATGCAAGTACATAAAATCACTATAGATCTTGGGTAAAGGCCTGGTGAAGGAATGTAAGAAAACAAAAGTAAAGCCGAAAATCAAATAAAATAATAATGATAATCCAGGTTATTATTTTTAGAATATTGAGCATATTTTCTTGAAGTTTTGTAAGAAATTTTAATCATTTATAATATAAAACAATGTAAACTGTCGTATTTCAGGAGTGTAAAATTATAAGGATCTTAGTTACCCTGAAGACAAAAATTATCATTTGACCTTCTTTAGACAACGACTTCATCATATGCATATATTTTAAGAAATGAAACCATACAATACTAAGAAAATTGCTAAAGATTTCGGAAGATATACTGTCAAACATAACCATTACGTACATGCAGATTACTTTTTTTACTCTTTGTGAATCTTCAGATCACTGGTGTCGGACTGACAACAAGTCTTCTAACTTCATTAGGAATCTTCTCAATGTTATAGCCAATTTCAGTAGTAATGTAGACCGGATAGTCTCAAGCCTTCCAAGGATCTCCAATTCCCTCAATCTATTTCCCAAGAACTTTGATTATTCTACACCCTTGAGATTTTTTTCATATCAGCATCTGCTGATAGTTTTCACTGGAACTTGAGTAAGAGCAAGTCTCCTCAAATTTCCAGGACTCTCCTCAGTATTCTGGGCGATCTTAATACCGTAGGTTCGGTGGTCTCCACTTGTCTTCTTATTTCCCATTCTTCCAGTTCCTTTAGCAATCATTTACGGATTGTTCCTAGCGCACCATTTACAACTGGTATCCCCTTCATTTTCCATAATTGTACCATTATTATATCATCATCATCATCATCATCTCACGACGATATTTTCACACAGTAGGTACAGGTGATTTTCATTGAAGTCTAAATGACATGAAGCTTTTTCAGATCTCTTAGACTCTTCTAAGTGATTTAACTGATTTTAATAATGCGCTGATCAAGACAGTCTCAATTCTTCCTCAGATCTCCAGTTCCATCAAGTCTTCGTCATAATTCCAAGAGCAACAACTGGTTAATTTCACAGTCACCTTCATGTTTCATACCTTTTCTTTTAGCTCTCTAGCAAGGTCTTAACATTTTTTCTGTTTTTCGCTTTCCATTACTTTTATTCTGAGACTTGTTGTAACGTACGAAATATATGTTATCTGATAAGTTATCTTTTTACATTTTTAACTTAAACTCGGTTTGGTTTTCTGGCCACAAATATTTTCTTTACAAAAAGACTAAAAACCAAGAAACCATAAAAAACACATCAGTATAATCATTGTAGAGATAAGTATAATTGATTATAAAGTGGTTGTGCAGAGGGCAGTTAAAGAGAAATCTAATATCTTCAAAGGATAACCACAACACTTGTGTAATAATCCATTAAAGCGAACATTGTCAGGTTTCAGCAAAACAGTAACAGAAATATTCCGAGCCCATGATTATGATGGTGCACTGATTTAGTAGCAAGTATTTTTTTCTATGAGATAAAGTTATTAACCCCATGCCTGATGGTTTTGTTTTCGATGTTTTTTCCTTCTCCAAAACTAGTTATCAAACGAAAGTGAAAGAACTGTTTTCCCAACAATTTACTCGTAGCTGAATTCTTAGGTTTTCCCATTGTCATGAGCAAAAATGTGAAACGCAAACGACCTCATCATTAGTTTAAATTTGGCTCCTTAGACAATTGCTGTTGCACCAAGCACGTGAAGCAAAAAATTGGTTGATAAGGTGGATGATAAGTCAACCATCTAATAAGCCAATGTAACAAATTTGGATCCAAAGGAATTAAACAAGAAATATGACAAGAGAAAAAGCTGTAGATTTAGTAGAGCACCTACGAATATAGAATTAAACATCTAATCATCTTATACAGAGAATACCTGTGGCGTATTAGCTCGAGTGCTTGACTGCAACATCGTAGTAAGCAAGTCCGAACTCCAGCCGCGCTATTACGTACACTTTTGGCCTAATGCTCTAGGGAAAAGTATGAACATCCTTATCCCCCTCCCATCTATTGGATGAATAGAACCGCTGCTGTGGTTTTTTATTTGTCACTGAACACAGAAACAAAACAGGGCTGTAGAATACACCGACTGCATCTCTACATAGGGGTAAGACTTCCCACAATATCTCTGTGATATGACATTAAATAATCTGATAGCATTGCCATCGTTCCCAGGTCAATTCTGGTCTGGAGTGGCAGCACCTGATAGGGTCCTCTCTCTACGGCAAATAGAATTCTTTGACATTTAATTTGAGTGCAAGCAAATATCTAATGCGAAATTGAATTGCTTGAAATAAAACTGTTTGATCATTTAACAGTGTGTAGACAAATTACTGATGTTTAATTGAATTGCTGGTGATACATTGAAATAGTTGAAACCATTTAACTTTGTTGTCTTATGCTAAATTGAATTGTTAGAAATAGAATTATTTGATCATTTAACAGAGTGTGTCTACAAAATGGGTTTATGATTAATATAGCTAATATATATGTATAAACAGAATCTGGCATTAAATAACCAACAATGGTTTATATGCCAGAAAAACAAAACAAACCAAATAGACACAAATATCACTAAATAAGCTTTTAAGAAAAATCGATTACAAAAAGAAAGAGTTTTCACAGACAAATGATTATACAAATGCTGCCAATAACCTAGTAAACTGTATATTGAATTAATTAGTGCACAGTTTGAAAACAAGGAAATGTTTTAACTGAAACATGAGCTATTTATTTGGTGTAGCTTATTATAGCGCAAACTGAATATTTCTTGCAGTTACCAAGAAATAAATTGAAAAATACCATTGAGTAAATAATGGATGTCGTCTAGGTCTAAATCCACATTTACTGTGGTCCGCAGATTGTTATGGCTTCATTACATTAGTTTATTGGATTGACAACACATGTAAGACTTGATGACTTGAAGGTTTTTCAATAAAGTAATGGACTGAGAAAGCAATCAAAAATTTGTTGAACTAACAAGTTCAACGCTACCAAGAATAAACGTTTAAAATTTTAGGTCACAAAGTACTTTAGACTTTGATGAAGTCTACTAAGTGGCTGATAGTAATGATTTGAAATTAATTCACGCTGTTGATATGACTTCTAATGCCAAAAAGAGTCACCCCTTCCTACGGATTTCCCTTTATTCTATACTACTCCCAGTTCAGTCTTTTTATTGAATTCATCTTTTACTCATTACTTTCTTTTTTCACTCCTCCTTTGGTATTATTGTTTCAACTCTATGTTCTCGAATTCTACTTCTTGCTACGTCTCTTTGGTTGTTTTTTCACTTGTTCTTCTTACGTTTTTACGACCTTTCTTTATTCTAATTATTTCCTGTCTTTTTTCTCCTTATACCAAGTCTTCTTCCTCTTTTTCTACTTCGATTTTCGTAATTATTATTCTTCTGCTCTTCCTCCACATTCATGCCTTCATAACTGTTTGTTACATAAAACTAACTCTAAAAACCTACTTCCTGGCAGAGAGTATTTGGTCAAGAAACACAAGTGGAGGTTAATTCTATTAATATTTTCATGTCAGATTTTATCGTCCAAAGATCATTAGAGTAGGAACTGATATTGACTATTTATTTTTATGAATATTTATATTAGAACATTAAGAAAGCAACTAAACAAACGGCAAAGAATTGAAGTTCAAAGTTCAGCAATAATAGATAATGTGGAGAGATAAATCATTTATTAAGGAAATAACAAGTACAAAATATGGGATTCTCTGTGAGTATCGAACTCATTAACATTGGTCTGCTTTTACCATGCTGGACACCTAAATTTGAAATAAAAATTAGTATGAAGATATATGAAAATCATCAAATGTACAAGTTTTCTATTTCTTAATAATTTATTTAAGCACACTTAACTGGTTACTTTGTATACTTTGTTCATTCTAGCACAATAGTATTGAGCTCCTGAAAGAACCTCGGCCAGAGAATACGCCGACTTCACCTCTGCAAAAGGGTAAGATCCCGCCACCCAAAATGTTGTGGATATGACACTAAATTGCATCAGAGTTTGAAGCTTCAGTACTGGAGCATAGGGGATTGTGGACTACCCCTTCATTGCCATTAGTCCCAGGTGCACACTGATTTGGAGTGGTAGTAACTGTTAGGGTCCCATCTACGAGTCAAATATAACTCTTTGATAATTTAACTGTGTGCAAACAAACGACAGATATTAAATTGAGGCGATAGTTTTTCATAGCAATACATGAAATCATTTAACTGTAATGCAAACTTATAAGCTTTGGTTTGCTTAAAATGTTACCAAAAACTATTCGTTCGCAAATCATATATATTTAATCTATATATGAACAAGATTTGGCATTAAATAACCTACAAAGGGTTGATATGCCAGAAAACACTACCAACCTGACATGAATCTGGTGATCTAAGCATGAAGTGTACTTAGTAAAAAATACTCATTAGGAAGCGCTTGGCGTAATGTTTATCGTCATAGTAAGTGGAATCGGTTCCCGGATTTCAATTTCTTGACATAGCTGTTAGTGTTTTATTTCGCACTTATGTCCTTGGGAAAGGCATGAAGCCAACTCTTCTTTCCCTAGCTATGGATAAATAATTGAACGGACTGTGTTCACTTGCTTATGTTTGGCAACTACTAGAGAAGGAAAAATTTGAATTCAAACCAGTTGTACTCCTCTAAACGAATTGAACTTGTATTACATCCAGCGCATGGCGGATAGATTGAATGAAAACATCATCGTCTCAAATCTTATGAAGGACACATAGTCATTTCAAAAAGAGGCCCCAGCTTGTTTTCACAGGAGTAAGAGGAAAATACCGGACTCCTGAGACCTGTGTAACACATATATCTGAATACTTTGATGCATTAAGGAGTTGTTGTAGCAGAGATTTAATCACCGTTATCAGGCTCACCAAATTTGTAACTCCAATTCAGTGTGAAATAAGAAAAAATGTCTGAGGTAGAAGAGATTCTACAATTTAATCCCTGGTTGGTGCATATGGTTGTGTAAGATCTACTTCGCCAATAACAATAATATTGTACCTAATGTTTCTGAACGATTTTCAGTCCAAAAACTGATTAGGTTAAACACAGTTTAACTTCAGTTATTTAATGAGGAGCAGTATTTAATTTTTTGTCCTAAAAGTTTATTTAAAAAGCACAGCTTTGTCTGTCTCAAGTCTTTGAGAAATACTCTCTACATATGAATAGATTGATTTTTGATTTCAATGTGATTTTATTTCTAAGTTAACTATTTGTACAGATATATGATTAGTCGTTGAAAGGATTTTCTTAAACAGTTTGAATTTTTTTTAAATCCTAGTGTAGAGGAGATTCTACAATTTAATCCCTGCCTATTGTTTATGTCTGTGTTAGATCTGCTTCACCAGTCACAGTATCGAAGGTTGTTTAGAGTATCTAAAGTTTCTGAACGATTTCCTATCTAAATTCTGATTGGGTTAAACGAAATTTAACTTCTGTTATTAAACGAGGGCCAGTTTTTAATTCATTGCCCTTGGGGTTTATTTAAAAAAGACAGCTTTGTCTGCCACTAGTCTGAAAAACATTCAGTACACATGAATAAAGTGATGGGTGATTTCAATATGATTTATTTCTAATATAATATTTTGAACAGATATATGATTAGTCGTTTGAAGGATTTTCTGGAACACGTTGATAAATTTCGAAAATGTACCCGATAGGAAGGAGATAATTTTTTTTTTGTTCTCCTGTGTTGTCGTTTCCACTGAAGCGTAAGTCCTTTCCACTTAGCCGAAAGAAACAGGCCAAATAAGAGGTACACAAAACTAGACGAATCAGGCAGTCCGATGCAGGTCAATAGATGTGCACAGAATACTTATCAAGTAAGACATTAAATAGTTATTCGCAACTGAGATTATCAGATGAAATAAGTTGAAAATTTGGTAATCTTGTCAGAATCTATTCGTGTATAGTGGGTGTAGGCGAAAAATTATCCACCTATCAATATATAAATAGCTAGTTGGGGAGATTTTGGTCAAGTATACCTACTCAGGATATATATGTATATAAACATAGTAAAATATACATATATATAAATACAAATATACTTATATCAATAACAATAAACAAACAATATATATATATGCCCTATGAAAGGTACGAAAGCGCACGGAAAATTTCGATAAATTTAGCTACTAACTCCAACCTAAAACCAAAACATTTGTCAGGAAACTTGAAAGGATCCTAATTATGCTGAGAAATTTTGTCTTCATTGTCTCATCAGAGATGCTTAAATGAGGGACTTCTGCCAACTATATATATATATATATACACACACATACATAAAATATACATACATGCACACAGATATATTTGAATACATATTTATAGATAAATACAAATGTGTATATATATATATATATATATACTATTACACTCACTCACACACATATATACATCTTAAGTCTGATTATATCTATCTTTATCCTTATCTTGCTTTTTCTTCCCTTTCATTGTTTCTATCACTCTATTTAAACCTGATTGCATGCAATCTCTTCTTATCTGTCTTTTTAGTTTCTTTTTTTTTAAATTTTTTTTTTTTTTATCTACATACTGGAACCAAATATACCTTCTGTAATAATTGTTCAAGCCCCATTAAAAGATATGATTTCAAATACCATTTTCAAAGGTAGATAAGCTCCTCGTCACTTTGAAGATAAACACAACACACTGTTAATACTCTTATATCAATCTGTGTATTATTCTGAGAGCTGATATTCATTTTAGATTTTTATAAAGTATAGATATTGGTCTATATTGACTGGTCATTCAGAAAGCCATATTTTTGCAAGTTATTGTCTGAGGGTTTTCATTGAAGTTTCTCGAAGGTTATTTTGAAAAATAGTCAGTATATGAATACATAACTACATTATATTATATAATCATCCATAAGCTATGAGTGAAGAATATGGACCCTCTAGCCTGTATTGTTCGGGTGATCATTCGAAGACGAAAACACGGATTTCAAACTCCCTACCAAGTTGTCGAAGAAAACGTGATTGGATGAGATCGATTAAATCCCAGGTTTTAGAGATCTTGGAAAACACGTGATTTCTTTAGTGGACTGAGCGGAAAAGGCTGTGGGATAAAAGATGGGTCATGTGTGTGTATATATATATATATATATATATATATATATATACACACACACACTCAAGGTGCATACGATAAGTTTACAGACTTTCTTCGTACGGGCACATTTATTGATAGTACACGCATGAAACTCTAGTCCCCTTCGAAATAATCTCCTCCGGCTACAATGCATTTGTTGTACCGTTCCAACCACTTATCGAAGGCCCCATGGAAGTCATCTGGTGTGAGGGTGTCAATGACCTTCGTCACTGCCTCTTTCATCTCCTCAAATGTCTATTAACGACAGCTTCTGAGTTTAGGGAATAAGCAAAAGTCACAGGGAGCAAGGTCTCGACAATAGGAGGGCTGAGGAACTGTCTTGATGCCCATCTTGGTCAAATAGTCTGTGACAAGGATGGAGTTGTGGACTGGTGTATTGTACTGGTGGCAATGCCACTGACCTGATGTGAAGAGTGCTGGCCTCTTCCGACGGAATCTCTTCCTGAACTCCCTTAAAAACTCAACATAGCAACCCTAACCCTTTGGCCAATCAACTCTGTTATATTGACTTCCTTACTCCTCCAATACC
>CAUZXS010003247.1:0-45000 GCA_963585895.1 Sepioteuthis lessoniana | reverse complement strand
TATTTATTTATATAAGCAAACAATACATATATATAACAAATATATATCTATATATAAATGCACACATAACTAATTATATATATATAGTCATCCACGAATACACATGAATAGATCAATATATTAGAATATGTAAACAAACAGATATATATATATATATATATATATATATATATATTTGTGTGTGCGTGTATATACATATATACATGCATGCATATTTGTGTATATATATATATATATATATATATATATATGTTTATGCGCGTATATAAGTTCATGCGCACACTATTTTATTAGATACATATATTTGTACACATACGCAAATATTTATCTGCAAGTAGAAATATATAAATTTTTGAATGTACAAAATATACCTTATTTATGCATATATTTTAAATATATATATTTACGAATGTTGGTATGTCTATGCTGGTATATATTAACGTATACACAAAACTATAAATGTATACATATATGCACACATGCATATATATAATACATCAAATTTATTCTTGCACTTCTAAAGGATGATTTCAGTTTCAACCACAGACTAATGAAAAAGTTGACTTTGTATCAACTATTTTAATTGTTTTCTGGATGTTGCCTTTTATATGATAAAAACGGTAACAATACTATACAGAATTTCCATACTGTAAGTAAATGAATAAAAAAAACCACAAACATTTCTACTTTTATGCAAAATAAATTTAAATCCAGTCTTCAATGTAAGAATAAATCTAAGATTAATTTTATGATATTGTAATCGTATAGTAAACACCCTCGCTACTTTGTATATCTGAAAAAAGATTCAACTGTGACATTTAACATTTCTCCAATTTGAATACTGTGCTCGTCCGTTCATTTTTAAAAATTTACTCATCATCTACTTGCTATAAATATAAATGTTAATATCACAAATGTATCAATATTGTATATATCTTTTAAGCAATTCAAATTATATAAATATATTTCTTCAGTAGAATGATTATTTAAGTACGAATTACAGGCCATTCTGATTAGATTCGATTATTAATAAATGACACACTCACCCGTTGTACTTATAAGATAATATCCTACGGTTAGTAAATACAGTTAGTTCCATTGAATAGTTTAATATTTAGAAAAATGTAACTTTCTTTTCAATCTAAACATTTGTAATATTGAAAATCGCATACAATGGACACATTTTACTCCAATCACTAGCAATATCACGGTTTACTAATATTTTTCTTTTCAGATTATAAATTCATAAAATAATCAAAATCTTCATTTTTGTATATTTCTAGATTTTCAATACAACTGGTACATATATATATACACTCACAATATTTTTGTATACACTGGAATAGAATTTTGTTTTTATTTATATATCTAATATTCATTGTTACTTTTAAGAAGGAAGTCCTGTTTAAGTAAATGATTCCCCAAACCGTTATGTTTTTAAAAAATCTGAAGTTTACGAAACCAAAGTAGTGAAAACCGGTACAGCAAACTATTTTTGTTTCCTCACTGGCCGATGAAAGTCCAGAAGCCGAGTTGTTTTAAAAATAATTAACGGGGTCTTATTAATACTCCAGGCACGAGTGAACTTTTTCGTCCTCAATAAGAAAATGAAGTGTGTGGGGGGGTAAACGAAATCGATCCGGTGATCTACATGTTGATATAGCAGATGTTAATCTCGGGGAGGATTCGGACGTTGTTGTAATTCCTGCTCTCAATTTAGCATGAAAATTCTGTGAGATAAGAATCAGAGAGAGTTGTGGTTTCTTTGAAAAGTATTCAGACAAGGTTAAAGTGACATTCAACATGTGGGTCTAACAAATGTTACCCGGATGGAACACATCTTAAACTTATATAAATCCACAAACAATTCGTTTTCGTTGATTCTTTTGAGGAAATTTAACAAGTTAAATTCATATTAGTACCTATACCAAAAGAAAATGAAACTATTGGTATTCATTCTAGATAACTGGTCTCTGCATCTTTCATAAAATAGAATGTTTTAATGAGAATGTCGAGAATATTTACATGTAACTATTGAGATGTGATTGCAGCAGGAGAAAAGGGTAATGTGATAAAGTATATATTGTCTAAACAAGTCCAAAGAATTTCTGAAATTTTTTCCATTTATATATACATAGGAGTGGGAGGGGATAGAAGAGGGGTGAAGAGTTACCTCTTCATTAAGCCCACTTCCGTTTTTAATTTTAATATTCGGTTAGCAATGTAGTAAAATTATTTTTTTTTAAATTTCTTCAATTAATATTTTTTAACTTCCATTTAGACCTAAATTACAGATTTTTTATTGAATTAGATTTAAACTTTAATTAATAACCTCACGTAAAGATACAGTAATAGATATATTAAAACAAAAACAAATATTTAATTTATTTACTATATTTTAAAATTTCAAAACTATTTGGAAAGCATTAATCCGTTCCACTTTTTATTAGAGTTTAAATCTAATTCAATAAAAAATCTGTAATTTAGGTCTAAATGGAATTAAAAAATTATTAATTGAAGAAATTTAAAAAAAAATAATTTTACTACATTGCTAACCGAAAATTAAAATTAAAAACGGAAGTGGGCTTCTATCCCCTACCACTCTTATGTGTCTATTCTAGTTTTTTTTTTATCTAAAAGATCTGAAGAAGTCCTGTTAATTCTTTTTTTCGTGTTTTTGGAAATTTCAAAAATGCGTAACAGGATGGAAATAAATTTATAATCCTATGTGACCGGTTTCGTTGTTTTTTCTTAAAGAATTTATTGCTCTGTATTATTGGTACATTGAGCTCTTTACCAGGAAAATTTTAGATATTCATTCATGAATAATTTCTTGTCCTGATGGAATTACTCCCAACTCCGGTTTAACTGGACCAAGAATATATATATTTATATATATACATATATATATATCATCATCAGAGTAAATAATAGAATGTTAAAATTAATAAAGGAGAAGATTTATGATACTTTCAATCAGTTTCTATTTTTTTAATATCCTTATTAAAATGTACTTGCTATGTTTTTCAGGTTGTCTTAATACTATCAGTCCAATTTCCTTAGAAAGTTATTTAAATGAGAGTTCAAATATTTTGAATTACACTTGTACGTTAATTCAGCACTCCTTTGATTGTACCTTTATTAGTAAAGAAAAACTGATATATACATTCATGTGCTTTCCTATTGTGATGACTTAGTCCAGCATGTTAACCACTACACAATGAGTCCTCCACATAAACACACTAAAAACATATATTTAAAGAGAGAGAGAGAGAGAGAGGGGGGGGAATGTGTGTGTGCGTGTATTCCAGGTCGCTTCCTGTGTACTAGTCAACTATCTAGTTTGACCGTTACAAATGGCTTTATATCTAACTGTGTGCCTTCTACATCTGGTATCGCGACAAAGTAAATTCGACTAAAAGATCACTTAAAATATATGAATCTAAATAAAAATCTTGTACAAGAAATGATTAAAAATGAACTCATAATATATCTATATGTTTGATTTATTCTGTCATTATATAATGAACTGCCAACAAAGTTAATTGATCATTAATAGTAAACCCGTTTTTACTGGGAGTCCTATTTGGCCACAATTAGGTTAATTTTAGTCAATGACTGAGTATAAATGCATATATGAATACATATATACTTATCAAAACCACCTTACAATCTTCTCCAGTTTTGCTCTGCAATATTACTTTTTCCTTTCTAAAGCTAATATATTAGGAGTGTTCAAATATTTTTGGATCACCCTTGGTGGTAATTCAACACTCCTTTGGACGTATTTTTATTAAGAAACAAAAACTAATATCATATACACATGTAATGTGTTTGTGTGCGTGCATACATATGAAACAATAATGAAAGAGTTTATGCTTGTGTATGTGGACTTAGTACACTTTCATTGAACATCACATTCGCCAAATCTTATCTCCTAAAAACCAGAAACTTACCTTCATAAGCGCATAAGAGTGGATTATCCCCAAATTATCTCCCTTATTTTTTAGCTGTATTTATTTTTCTCTAGACTCCTTACGCTTTAATCTACCTATCTACAGTCACGAAGATAGACAGAAAATAAATCAAGAAAAACACATTGCATAAGCTTTATCAGCAAATCTTGATAAGCTTAACAGAGATAAGATTCAATAGTAGTAATTTCACTATTATGATTGTTTATTTTATTTTTCTTTAATTGATCCATAGTAGTTAAAGAAAAGGCTTTACCTGTGTGTATTCAAAATACATGGGAAAATAATGCAGAGACGATTATATATATATATATATATATATATATATATACACGGCGAGGTGTATATATATATATATATATATAATACTATCTACACACAAACACACACACATATATATATATACGAACCTATCTATATTTATGTACACACGTAAATGTACATTACAAAAACACACACACATCATATATATTATATACACACACAAATATATATGTGTACAAAAATGTACATATCTATATTTATGCACACGTGTGTGTATGTATGTATATATGTATATATATAGAGAGAGACAGACAGACAGACAGAAAGAGGAGAAGAGGCATTCGATATGTAATGTTTATTGTCGGTGGAAATGGAGAGAGTGATCCGAGTTCTAAGACCCGACGAGCTGTTCGCATTTTACATTGAGCTCATACCGTTAGGAAAGGTATGTATCCGACTATTTTACTCTCTAGTCAAGGGTAAATAGGAGGGCAGACTAAGCTTTTTAACTTTGGTGTGGCAACAGGTCTAGGAAAAGAAAAACACTAAATTTGAACACCACTTAAAACTGACCATACATCTTATCCCGCTTGGGTAAGCTATATATATATATATATATATATATACACACACACACTAGTTGATTTGATTTTATGGCATAATCAACCCTTATATGTTATTTTATGTATTTAATGCCTAATCCTGCTTATATATATATGTGTGCGTGTGTGAGGTTGGTTTGTTGTATGTATAAATTGTAAACGAAATAGTTGTAACCATTATTTCTAAACCCGTGTGTGTGTGTGAGTGTTTCTGTGAGTGTGCGCACAGATAACTATAATCAATAATTGTCACTAACACTAATAGTTCTATTCGCACACTGTTAAAGGATCAAGTATTGCAGCATATAACTAATAATAGTATTCAACATCATTCATTTGTTTTCAGTTAAATGATTACAATTATTGCCATTTAATACTGACAAATCAATTAACCACCAGTTATCTGTTTGCATAAAGTTAAATGATTTCAAGCATGGAAAATGATTAGATATTTACATTTGAGCAATATATGGAACCCTACCAAGTACTACCACAATTGGTCAGAGTAGTCAAGGGAGAAAGGGTAATGAAGGTGCACTCCACATTCCCCGAAGCTCTGAAACTGGAGCATCTCAGTAAGACGTAGTTTAGTGTTATATTCTAACATTGGTTGGGTGGGTGTATTAGCCATCTACAGAGATGCAGTCGACATATTCTGCAGTCCCTGCTGACTTGGCTTAAATAAATATTTGTGCGTGTTGGTTTATATATATATATATATATATATATATGTGCACACTATACTTGCCTATCTCCCACAAGCTATGACAGACGCTGTCTCCACAAATGATATAGTGCTTCTTACAGATACACCTATCCAGTCCAAATCTCTAATGCATGACCTAAAGCAAACAGCAGGAGGTATTTGCTTCTACATGAACTGAAATAAGATAGAGTTCATGTATTCTAAACAAGAAGGAGCAATACCTCAATAATGGGTTGACAAGTTTAAATACCTCGGCAGCCATATTTTACCAACTGAAAGTGATGTCAACATACGCTTATTCAAAATGTTGAGTACTATTGACAGTTTATCGATCATATTGAAATCTGATCTCTCTGATAAAATAAAACAGGTTTTCTTCGAAGCTGTGGCTGTACACCTGTATGGATGCACCTCATTGATGCTAAAGAAACGCATGAAAACATACCTAGCTGGGAACTTCACAAGAACGTTTCGTGCGGTTTCGAATTAATCTTGGAGGCAACATCCTAGAAATCAATATTTGTACGGCCACTCCCCCCCCCATATCACAATCAGTCCAAATAAAACGAACCTGAAATGTGAGACACAGCTAGGACGAAATCATAAGTGACATTCTTCGATGGACTCTTTTTCACTCGATAGTATTTGTCGAACTGGAAGGACTGACTCATATTAGCTCTGTGCAGTCACTGGATTTGGTTTGGAGGATTTGTCCAGAGCGAGGGATGATAGAAATGGATCGTGGGAGCAAGAGAGTGTCAGAGAGTTTTGTGTGATGAAGTTGTATATTTATGTATTTGTGACGTGGTTGCAGAAATTTTCTCGAAGGCAATTGTGGATTCTCCTACTTGTACGCCATGGCACAGAACCCTGTTAACAATCATAGCTCTTCCAGCAACCAACTTATTGTACAGGTAAGCACTAACTCTTTCTTATACAAGAAGATCTTCAGGTTGAGAGTGAGGTCATGTGTGAAGATGAATGATAGTATAACGTCACTATCGCAGGGGATCACCCCAAACAAATGGATAAGACAGCGTGTATGGTTTTCATCAATATAGATATGAATCTGTACTCTGATTGAAATAGCGGGAAATTTTTGGAATGGATCTTCCCAGAGTGAATGCAAAACAGTACAGCATGCAATTTCCAAATTTCTGGAGAAGAGAATTGCGTCTTGGTTCTGCTTTCATCTCAAATATTACCTAAGTGAGTCTACTTTGCTGCCTAGTAGACAACACATGAAACAAACAAAGCTCATGCGCGTAATTAATAATTCAGATGGTGACAATTTACTCATCACATCCTCTCTCTCTATGTTGGATAATGAAGCGGATGTTTTTGAAATGCTTTCTTCAAAGAGACACCTCTTTCAGAGTCCAAGCAATACAATATGTATTTTTGCACACCTGAGAAAAAAATATACGTCGTACAGAATGTGGAAATTTACTGAAACCTAATTGACCACATACGCTCGCATTATTATTATTTGCTAGTTTTTCATACGAGTAATAGCTGATGGTCTTTCAGTGGAGTTTAAGTGAGAGCAAGTATGCTCAGGTCTCCAGGACTCTTCTCAATATTCTTTAATTTGGGTGGTTATTGCTTGTCCCCTAATTTTGAACTCTTCCATCCCCTTACCAAGACTTTGATGACCGTTCTGAGTACAACAATTACAGTCGGTATCACCGTAAACTTTATGTTCCATAGTTTATTATTATTAATATTATTATGAGTCATTCATATCAGTATATTTTGTGATTTCTTTTTACAAAAGTTCTTTTGGACTGATAATTATTCAAATTGATTTTTTTTACAGTGAAGTCCCCGTGACGTGGTTAACATGCTTGACTTACACATCGTAGGAAGCGAATTAGAACTTGAGTGGTGCGATTACGTTCACTTTGGGAAAAGTATGCAACCCCTTATCCACCCTTATATGTGTTAAATTGTAACACTCCTGTTCTAAAAGGATAGCTTTGTCATTAAATAACGAATTCAAACGGTATACAAAATGATCTTAACAATGCTGTGGGCTGAGGTGACGTGAATCTTTATGTAAATCCCAGGTTCTGTACTTTTTTCCTGGCCTTTCGGAACTTTTCCAAGAGTTTTAACAACATTATTATTTCACTTTTCCTTAGCCGATACTGGATTTTCATATTAAATTTTACTATATATTATATAAATTATATTAATATCAGTGCGATTAAATCATGTCTCTGCATATGTGTTGCTCAATCTATTTAGTCTTCACATGTACACAGCAACACACATATATGATTTTATATATATTACTTCATTAATATATGTGCGTACATTGGCAAAAGATTTTGAATCGTTCCTTGAAACAAAGAAATTAAAATCCTTGTAACCCCACAGATTTCTCTGATTTTATATATATATATATATATATATATATATATATATATATATATATATATATATATATACATGTGAGTTTGTACACTTACTGTAGCACATGATCTTATTAAGCTGTCGATGCACACAAATATATTGGCTTATATTTAATGACAAACATGTTGTTTTTGTAAATTTCTTTTCCATTTCATTTATTAGGCAAGTCAAAACGTTAAACGAAATATTAGTGACCGTATTCATTTCTTCAAAGTTCCACTTACCATTGACTGCTAAGCGCCTTCTTAAAATCCATACCACCTAAATCCATGTCAAAATTATGCCACTCCAAATCGTGAACACCTGTCAGCATTTTGTGACTTACCCGTATACTTGTGGCTAATGATTCGCAAAAGTACATACTCTCTAAAAAACGATAAAAATGGCTTGGAACTAATACATGCAGACATTACACATGAATTATAAAATAAAATGAAATGTTGAATATATAAGAAAGAAAAAGAAACAAAAGAAATAAGAAAACTATTACCTCTCTTTTTCGTACAGCATTTGAGAAACGAAGAAGATCTCCCAAGAAGAAGCGTTTTGGGGACAATGAAACGCTCGATAAATTTAGCTGCCAAGGTTGACATAGTTTGAGTAGTGCGTGGTTGAAAGACACATTTAAAAATTCAATGTGTCCCTAAAGAACTATTCTCTAACTGTTTCTCACTATCAATATATCTATGTAAGGTAGCTATGAAGATTAATAGAACTGTGGCTTTACCAACAAGTTCTATTTTTATATCGTCAAATTTTAGCAAAATTAAGTTTTTGTAGCAATAAGTCTAGAAAAAGGCACACATTTTGTATATCTACATAAACAAATATATGAGCAGAAGCACACACACATATATATATGTATATATACACACACACACAAACTCATATAAACACACATACATATATGGAAAAACATTGGCAAACAATATATATATATATATATTTATATATATATATGAGTACAAGAAATTGACGATGTAAATGATTAGATTATAGACGGCATACTACAGAGGAATATATATATTAAAATGAGTAGGTCCATGCAGAGATTTGTATTTTTTTTAAATTTATTTATACCGTAATTACACATGTGCATTTTACAAGGTTGTGCTTTCGCCAAAGACCATCGATGGCAGATAGACCAGTAAGTTCGGATCTCATTAGGAAACTATTTGCAGTGCATTGTGCCATACATGCTTTCTAAGAAAGGCAAAAAAACTAAGAAACAAACCAGTATGTAAGGAAAAATTCAAATAAATGGAAATATATATATATGTATGTGTGATGTGTGAATATGTATATATATGAATATATAAAGATAAAAAGGTAATATACATATATATATACGAAGAACACCAAATAAGTTTCTAGACTTTTTTCGTATGGGCACCTTCATTGATAGGACACACATGAAACTAGTCCCCTTTCGAAGTAATCTACTCCGGCTACAGTGCACTTATTGTACAGTTCCAACAACTTCTCGAAGGCCCCATGGAAGTCCTCTTGTGTGAGCGTGTCAATGACCTTCGTCACTGCCACTTTAATCTCCTCAATTGTCTCATAACGACATCCTCTGACCTTAAGGAACAAGCAAAAGTCCCAGGGATAAAGGTCTGGACAATAGGGAGGCTGAGGAACTGTCTTGACGCCCATCTTGGTGAAATAGTCTGTGACAAGGATGGAGTTGTGGACTGGTGCATTGTCCTGGTGGAAATGTCACTGACCCAATTTAAAGATTGCTGGCCTCTTCCAACATAATCTCCTCCTGAACTCTCTTGAAACCTCAACATAGTAACCCGAACCCTAACCCTTTGGCCAATCAACTCTGGTGCACTGACTTCCTTACTACTCCCACACCTCTCCTCATCACTCAAAGACTCCCTGCCTTCCTTGAATCTCTTATATCACTCTAAAAGTGATGCTCGATTAATGCAAAATGGTCGAAAAGGAGACTGAAGCAGTCCATACGTTTTTGTAGCATTTCTTCAAAGTTTAAAAAAAAGTCTATTGCATATCGTTCTTCTAAAGTGTCACATAACATTTTTGAAATTCACAAGCAGTAACAAAAAAGATTTCGTAGGGTGTATTCCAATTGCTGCTGTAGCTGATCATTAGAACCTGAAATCAAAAAAATTAGTCATCTCAAAAGATGTATTGCAATAACATACTGATATTCAAGAGTCTACGAGAAATTTAAATGCTTGTACAAAAAAAGGCTGGGAAACTATTAAATGAACCTTTATTAATATATATATATATATATATATATATATATTATACATATATTAATATAAATATATATATATCATAAATAAATATATATATATATATATATATATTTATCATAGATAAATATATATATATATATATATATCATAAATAAATATATATATATATATATATATATATATATAGATAGATATATCTCATATATATATATATATATAGATAGATATATCTCATATATATATATATATATATATATATATATATATATATCTCATAAATAAATATATATATATATATATCATAAATAAATATATATATCATAAATTGGTAAATATATATATATCATAAATAGGTAAATATGTATATATATATACATATATTATATTTAGGTAAATATATTTAAGTATTTAAGATATATATATATATCATAAAAAGGTAAATATATATATCATAAATAGGTAAAATATATATATATATATATATATATAAATATATATCATAAATAGGTAAATATATATATATATTTATATCATAAATAGTAGAATATATATATATATATATATATCAGAAATAGTTAAATATATATATATCATAAATATATATATATATTAGAAATAGTTAAATATATATATATCATAAATATATATATATATATATCAGAAATAGTTAACTATATATATATATATCATAAATACTTATATATATATATATATATATATCATAAATAGTTATATATATATATATATATATATATATATATCATAAACATTAAATATAGATATCATAAATAGGTAAATATATATATATATATATATATATATATATATCATAAATAGGTGTGTGTGTATATATATATATATATATATATATATATATACATCGTATTATTCAGTCCAATTAAACCAGAGTTTCCACTAATTCCTTCAGAACAAGAAAATCTCTCATGAGCTGAACATTTAAATTTTCCTGGTAGAAAACTCAATGTAATCAATTTTACAGAGCAATACTTTCTTTAAAGAAAGAATAGCCGGTCTTTGGTTTTCTCTTAAAAGAAAGTATATATATATATATATATATAAGATATACAGTAAATGAATATATGTACAATGCGTAGAAAAATAGAGACGAAAAAAATGCGTGATAGTATATAGAAATATATATACATATAAAATACATACATAAATCATGAATATATATAAGATATACGAATATAAACATATATATATATAGAATACTCGAATATACATAAATATATATATGACGCAAAACTTATATTGAAATAACGTATATATTTCAATAATATATATATATAATGGAATAACATACATATTGAATTAATATATACATATGATGCAATAACATCTATTTTGTATATATATATATATATATATATATAAGCAATAACATCTATACCGCATTTATATATATAATATATATATATAAGCAATAACATAGATATTGCATTAATATATATAATATATATATATAAGCAATAACATAGATATTGCATTAATATATATATATATATATATATATATATATGTGTATATATACTAGCAAAGTAATACTTTGTTAGAAATTTCTCTTTACAAACCGTCGGATTACAATCCATTATTTTCTTATGTATGTATATATATATATATATATATAAGTCAATAATACATAGATATATACGGATATATAATTCATTGATATATATATAAATTTCATTAATACATGTGAAAATATGTATGTTTATATATATATATATATTCAAACCTCATATATATATATATATGCAAACGTTATATATATATATACATATATATACGTAACATGTGAATATATATATATATATATATATAAATATATTTAAGGCATATATATATAACGTTTGAGTATATATATGCATACATTTTTCTACTGCTAGAATATATAAAGAAATCGTATGTATGTGTGTGTGTGTCTGTGCATATATATATTTATATCACGTGAGTGTATATATATATATATATATATATAAAGATCTTCGAGCTGACAATATATAGAAAGAGAAGGTACCCCGGAAAAACAATAACTGACGCCGACTACATCGACGACAGCGATTTTTGCAAATGCACCCGCCCAAGCTGAAACTCTAGTGTATTGTATGGTTCTAGCTGCTGCAGGCATTGACCTCCATGTCAAAGCACACAAAAGGGAATATATGTGCTTTAATCAAACAGTCCACATTTCCACACTAAATAATAGCTCTCTGAACCTTGTAGACATGTTCTCCTACCTAAGAATCAGTGTTTCATCGACCGAGACAGATATCAACTTATGACTAACAAAGGCATGGCAGCTATAAATATGCTATAGGTCATATGGAAATCAGATTTCATCGATAGAATTAAACGCAGTTTCTTCCAAGCAGCGATCGTGTCGATACTGCTATATGGGTGCACTACATGTTCGCTAACTAAACGGCTGCACAAAAAGCTTGACGGCAACTACACAAGAATGCTTCGAGCAATATCGAACAGGTCCTGGAAGCAACACCCCACAAAAAAAGCAGCTGTACGGCCACCTACCACCCATCAACTAAACTCTGCAAGTTAGACGAACCACACATGCAGGAAACTGCTGGAGCAGTTGGTACGAGCTCATAAGCGATGTACTCCTATGGACCCCTTCATATGTCTGAGCAAAATCAGGGTGATCACCTCGAACCTACATACAGCAGCTCAGTGAGGATACCGGGTGCATCCCTGAGGACTTGCCAGATACGCTGAACGATAGGGAGAGGTGCGCAGATGGCACGACAAGATGAATATATATATATATATATATATATATATATATATATATATATATATATATAATCATGTTTTGCTCTCAACACGGATATCCCAATCTCCTTACCGCCAATCTTAACTATCGTCGATCACTTTAGGCAGGTCTTCAGGGCTACATCATGCATATCCACTGAGCTGCTGTATGTAGATTCTGTCTTTGCTCGTCCATGTGAAGAGGTCAACAAGAGTTTGTCACTTATGAGTTCGTCCCTATTATTCCAGCAGTGTCCAGCATATCTAGTTCGTCTGACTTGGATAGTTTTCGTGATGGGTATTAAGTTGCCGTACATCTGTTGCTTTTTGGCTTGCTCCCTCTTGGACTTGATCTATATTACTCTGCGTAATTCTTGTGTAGTTGCCATGAAGCCTTTTCTCCTTATGTTTAGTACGTGTCCATAAAGTCCATCCATACAGCAGTTTCGAAACGACCGCTGTTTGGAAGAAAATGCGTTTCGTTTTGTCAACCAGTTCTGACTTCCATATGACCGATTGCCTATCGAAAGCTGTCCATGCCTTTGCTTGACGCGGGTTGATGTCTGTCTCGGTTGATGAGACTGCTTCCTAGGTAGGTGAACCAGTCTACCAGTTTCAGTGTGCTACTGTTTAGTGTGGAGATGTCGTCACTGATTAAACCATCTATATTCCGACTTTTTTGCATTGACCTGGAGGCCTATGCCTGCTTCTGCTCATTGCAGACTATGTAGCCAGCTTTCGGCTTAGGCAGGTGTATTTGACGAAAGTGGTATGTCATTTGCACTGTCTGCGTATATTCAAGATATATATGTATGTATGAATGTGTGCGTGTATATATACATATATGTATGTAAATATATATATTTGTTTGTGTTAATATATATAATTATGTATAATCATGTGTGTGTAAATATATATATATATATATATATATATATAATGTTTGAATATATATGTATATATGCATAATGTGAATATATATATATATATATATATATATATATATATATATACTTTAAGATAAACAACAAACCGGTCACATTGGGATTATAAATTTATTTCCATCCTGTTACGCTCTTTTGAAAAATTCAAAATCACGAAAATTTTTAACAGGACTTCTTCAGATCCTATGGATAAAACAAATCAGAATAGACACAGAAAAAGGTGGGAGGGGATAGAAGAGGGGTGAAGAGTTATCTCCTCATTTAGCCCACTTCCGTTTTTTATTTTGATTTCGGTTAGAATTGTAGTAAATTTATGTTTTAAAAATTTTTAATTTTCATTTTAATTTTCAAATTCTGATTACATTTTTACTCAAACTACAGATTTAATATTAAAATATATTTTTAACTTTATTCAATAACTTTACGTAATGATACAGTAATAATTATATTAAATTAAACTCAAGATTTAATTAAATTAATTTTTTTTAAAAATCCAAACTATTTAGAACCTATTAATCAGTTACACTTTTTTATGATTAGTACGTATATATGATATGTTTTTTCACAATTTTCTATCTAACATTTTATTTTATTTATTCATTTACATTAATTCTCAGTTTAACTCTATGCTTTTAAAAAAAAATAGTTTAATTATCTATAGTTTAAATTTAGCCCTATGTCTACACCTAGCTATTAATTCACTTCTCTTATCAAATAATTTTTCCGGCTCTGGATAAAGCAAAATGAGCATTTTTTTCTTCTAAACACAGATTGCATCTACTATCGAAAGACTTAGCAGTATTTTATCTTTTTAATATGAAAGTAAGTACTATATATATATATATATATATATATATATAATTCTTGTATGCACACACACATATTTATATATATACATTTATATACCTTTCTCTCTCAACCAAAAATATATATATCATACAGGCACTCTTGTAGACGATAAGGTTATAAGCCTTGTCAATTTCAACATCACAATTGAACATATATCCGTGATCTGGAAGAGGATTCTTTGGAGTTATGTTGTTGGAAACTTCTCTACTTTTTCTTTGCGATATATACTTGAAGCATCAATTCTTTATCAAGATTAGCGTTTTCCAACAGTGAAACAGTTTGAGAAAAACGTGAATGCATCTTCGGTCCAAACATTCCCACGTCGTTTGTTATGTTTTCTTTCTTTATACTCATCTTAATCATCTCTAACGTACCATGATCATGCAGAATATCACTCCGAGCATTGCCTTGTTCGCTGCAACCAACAGCTCTTTTTTAACTTCACCCAATAAGGGAAGTGGCTTTCAGAAAAAAAACATTTGTTTCCTTGTTTCCAACCTGATGCAGTGAAACCTAACGTCTAGGGACCACATGAATCAAGGCTTAGATAAGCAAGCGTTCCTATCGATTCCTTTTCTGAAACTCTTTTGGAATGAAAAATCAAATTTCTCATTCTGTACACATCGGTGAGTCTCCTTGGGTTGTTCTCTTAGAAGAACAAAAATTGTTTCGATGAAAATTAAGTGGAATTTCAGAATCTGCCAGAAAAAGAAATCACCTAATCAGGCCCACTTAGATCAGCCATCCTGCCCTGAAAAGGAATCTGCTTTACTTTTACAATCCCGTGACCTCGAGTACAAGCTTAGAGAAAATAGAAACGATTGCTGGACCAACCTTGCGTAAAGAGCGTAGCTGTACGCTGACACCGGATACAGTGTACGGTCCGACGTATATGAGCCAGAGACTTTTGCCTAGTTTAGGCGGTCAAACTTTTGTCACAGAGCACCCACCGTTAGCATTTGTCAAGAGTATTGCCATACCATATTTACTGGTAACCGTACCGTCAAGGAATCAACAATACTCTGTGTTCTCAACAAACAAAGGTGACAGATATGACTCCTTTAATTACCCTGTTATGACTCTGCCCCCACCCCATCGCAAGATAACTTAACCCAAGGATTCTGCTGAACACACTAATATCCCCCATCGCTAAAGAACACCTTCCAGAGCATTAGTTTGGTTTCAGAGAAAACAACAGTACCACAGATTTGGTGTGTGTTCTCTGGCAACTCAAAGAGAAGAACCTGGAACAAAACAGGGGACTGTATGTAAAATTCATCGACCTGCAAAAGCATTGGAGGAATGTGACAGATCATCGAAGGACTCGGCTGTCTTACAAATTACTTGAACATCATTGTTCAACTGCACGAAATCTAGCAGGATAATTCGGACGCAACATTGACCACTCAGAACTCTTCACGGTCACTCACGGTATGAAGCAGGGTTGTGTCCTGACACCGACTCTCTTCACTATCTTGTTGATGGAGACGGAGTATACATTAGATGCTGTCTTCATGGCAGCCTGTTTAATCAAAGATTACTAGTTCATTGGAAGCTTTGCTGCAAATCACTTGCATTTTTACAAAACCTTCCCAGCCCTTTGGGTTAGAAGCCAGTTTAATGAAAACAGCGGTACAGCACCGCAGGAAAATTACCACCGTCCCAACATCATTTCCCTGATTGAGTTGATGGTAGTCCATTGATTTAGCTACGGGGAGTTTATCAACCTGTGAAACGCCAAAATACATGAGGAAGTTCCCAACTGGCTGGCATAGGTGAGCCGTGCTATTGGCAGGTATTTGGCAGTACTCAGGTGGTTCAAAAGTCACCTGGAGAAGGGCATAAAAGTCAGCGTATAAAGTTCCATCGTCCTTCCTAGCCACCTATACGACTAGGAGTCATGGGTCACTTGTTGGCACAACTTGCAATTGTCCCAAAAGGATGGCAACACCCATATTGATAAATTTTTAAAAGGCGGTGATCACTCTTATCGAGGACATACTCTTGAGAAGCCCAGCTGGACATGTCTCCCGAAAGAAGAATCAGTGCCAATTCAAAATCAAGCGGAGCAGCAAGCACACTGCTGGCCATCACGACAAAGAGGTATCAAAGAAAGAATTAAAGGACTGTTTAAAAATTCGTTTGTAATTGTCATATCGACAATCACCAATGGTCGATTCCAGCAAGGAATTCTGAGTCCCAGTGTAACGCCTACAAAGGTGTTGTTAACGACTTTGAGATACTTTACTGCACAGAACAGACTGGAGGAAAAAACAGTATAAAAATTCCCACCTGATCAGATCTATAGCACCGGCCGTTAAGACCGACCCTGTCTCTGACATATTGTACTTTATATATATAAGGACAAATATACACATATATATGCATGCGTCTGTGCATACACCCATGAACAAAAAATATGCAAATAAAGATGCATATAAAAAAATTCGTGTATATATATATATATATATATATATATATATATATATTATATTCACGTAAATATACATTCATATATACACGTGTATATATATATATATATATATATATATGCATTGTTATAATTTTTATTAATCGTATATATATGTATGTATATATATACACACACACACACACACACACATGTGAAATATATATATCAGTAATATCAGGGAAATTCAAATATGTGTGTTTATAAATATACATATTAACAATTTTCTGCCTAATTTAACACCTGATGGATTCTGTATATATATTCTTCCGTATTTGGCTAGCTCACATTTCTACAGTCAATAACTTATAATTATTTTTTGATTGTTTGTCACGTGCACAAACATGATGCCACATGACCAATTCTTCGCCTCATAAATAAAGATGATAAAGCAATTTCATATATCTTATGTGTATCATATAATTAGTCGGAAAGTTTAAGAAACTGACTAAATTTACGTAACCTATACAAACTGTGTTGTGCTTATCTATTTTTCTAGTTCCTATCCATATGAAATTAAATCACCAAAGGTATCGTTTTAATCCACAAACAATTTTCCTTATCATGTGATATAATTTGAAGGTAGCAATATGTTGATTTCATATTTTGGTTTAAAAACAAATCATGATAAATCATTATTCATCTTAATTCCTTTTCTTCCTTGTAATAACATGTATTTTTGAAATATGATTGTTAATAGAATTCTAGTGTTTTCAATTTTTGCACTTGACTTAGATAAAAGGGATAATACTGTCTTCTTGGATCGAAAGGTTTACAAATCAATAAATCAAACCACTCAGCCAAATTCTGAAGCAAGCCTTACTGAAAAATAAGATACATATATATTTCGTTATAACCTGAATATTCAAATTTTAATTTCTTTTCTTTTTGTTCCAGCGTGGTTAGATTATAGGGAAATATAATTTGGAGAAAAAATTTTATTAGTATTTTAAAATTATGGAAAAATCTTCAAATTTTTCCACCCATAATTGTATTTCCTTCTTTGAAATCTGTTTTACAAACATTTAGCTCTATTCCTTTCAGTATTGTAAAAAGAAAAAAATTGCTTAATTAAAAAAAAAAATCAATGCTTCCATTCTTTGTTTATTGTCCATTAACTGGTTTAGTGTCGTTTATAGTTCCGATTCCTTATTCCTTTCCAGCTACCATTTTTTTTATTTTTACAAAATTTGATATACTTTCTATTTACGTAATTTTTTTTTTCTCTTCAGCCCCTGTGCCATGCAGTTATAAAATAATTGCAAAATACTTCCTTAGGACCAATTATTAAGAAAACTTTTTTCCATCTTTATATCTCTAAGAGTCATTTAAATTCTAAAATTTTTGTCGAAACAGTCACCCTTTGATTTATTACTCAAGGTGTCCTGGTACTTCAGCAATTACGCACACACACACTCTCTCTCTCTCTCTCTCTCTCTCTCACAGACACACACACACTCTCTCTCCGACACACACACTCTCTCTCTCTCACAGGCACACACACACACACATATATATATATATATATATATATATTGTACATAGTCCGGATTCTAATGATGACGTCAAATGCACTGATTTTATTCAAATAATTTTAAACCTAATAACTCCTGTAAAAAACATTATCTACGTGCTTCTATATTGATCCCATACATCAGATATTAAAGCGTGAAAATTTAATGTTCATATTTCATTTAATAATTTAATCAGACTACCTACCTATTGATCCACTCTGATTTAGTACGCTTAGATAAAATTATCCACAATCAATTGTAGAAAAACAACATCAAAGGCTGATCCATTTGATTAGGGATCAGTGTAATGTATATCTGAGTTAATGCAACAGTTGATCGGGTTGCGTTGTACATTGGAATGCTTCTATGTATACAGTACTTTTTTGCATTAAATTCAGGATAATATTGTAAATAGACAATAGTAATGGTGATTTATCAATATTATTCGATTATTCGTCTTTCCATATATTTTTCTGTATTATTATCAAAGTAATTCAGGCACATACGAATATGTCATTGTATGATCGTACAAAAGCAATTGGTGAAATGAAATTTATAATTTTTTGGGACAACTGTCTCCTGGGGCCCGAGAACCTTCTTAAATACCCTACCTCAGTTAACTCTCAGCACCAGACTAAACTAAGTTTAGTATATATCAGCTTTACCAGTAGACCAATTGGTGGAAAAGAAGGATAATTGCGTGGGCATGCTTGACTTGAAAATCAGCAAATGAATTCTTTTATTTTTCCCTCACTTTTTAAATTCATGAGAAATACGGGAGATAAAAAAAAAATACAATAACAAAGCAACTGTGGTGAGGCATCTCAGACAGAAGTCATTTAAAAATATTCAGACTACCCCACCCCCCAAAAAATAGACATTTATCAATAATTACTACTTTCCGAAAACTTCGTTCATTTGAATTCAATTACTTTTTTATTATCATTGCTACAATGACTGTTTTTATATAGCATGATTTAACAATGCATTTTGGATTTTACAGGATGCAAAGAAATTCTATTAAAATGATGCTGGGGCAAAATTCTGATGATGTCATTGGCTTTTCCCTTCATCAATCGTTAGTACTCGTATCTTAGTTGAGCTGGAGCAGCTATCTCTCTAACAGAGACTGTGGGCCCGAATCTCGCCATCGTTGAATCCTTATTTATTATTAATCTAACGTAATAAGTTCATAAATAATCCTTGACAGTGCTACGTCAAATAAAATTCAAGATGAGTAAGATTTATTCAGTGGCACATCCCCTCTCTCTCCTTATACATATATTTGTGCTCACGACCTCATGACAGTGTCATTTTATCCATGAATATCCTTCATGATCCACAATTTTTTGATCCATAGTAAGGTCCAGGTACTAATTTATTTTTTCTTTAAATTTTAACTCTCATCTGTTTGAATGGTGAGTCATTAGTTGGAACTTTTTGATTCAACAGAAACCCTTTTTATAACGACTTTCTTATTCATGAGAGAGAAATGTTCGGATCAGAATAGAAAAGAAAAAAAGATACTTTAGAAGACAAAGTTGGTACATTTCCTCAGAAGTCGAGTATCTTCAGAATACTAAAAAATTTGTTACCAGAAACAAATCTACATTAAAGCGAGAGAAACGTATTTTAGATTAAATGTCTTAACGTTTCATCAAAAAATAACTACATTACTATGGAAAAAAAACCCATTTCAGTCAGTTTTATTTATTTTTTTATCCAAACACACAGTCAATACAAGCGCGTGCGCACACGAACAAATTATATATATATATATATATATATATATATATATATATATATAATGCCTTATTTTATGAACATCATACACAATATTTCAATACGTTGTTGATGGCTGTTAATGACCTAGAATCGTTACCAGCCATTTTGAAACCAACAGGACTATTTCGAGAACCTGGTACATAAAGAATTTTTCTTGAATGGAGTTTTATAGACGGAGGTGTGGGAAGACAGAGAGAAAGGTGGACTATGCTGAAAACAGGGCAGAAGAAAAGTGACAGGCACTTACTCACAATGTCAGACGAAAAGACAGAAGTAGACAGAGCGAGACAGATAAATATCCTAGATACGAAATGAGGGTGGTATCGCTGGGCTTAAGGTACCTCTAACTTGTGTATGTGTGTGTTGTATACGATGTAAGACTACCTAAATGCCATGTCGACAAGCATGGTCGCTTTCTAACGGACACCGTGCACAATAGAAAACAATTCAGCATTATTATGTTGAAGCAGTTAAGCCTCGTTTTGAAAGAGAAACAAATAAAAAATAATATATGCCTATTTGCTAATTTTATCAGTTTATTTTCAGCTTTGTCAATGTCATTTTAACATTGGTTATTAGCTATGGAAAAAGAATATTTTGATTTTCACCCTATAGGGGTTTTTGCACTTCAGGTCCAACTGGTTGTTTTCCACTGGTATCTGAGTGACAGCAGGTCTTCAGAACTCTTCTTAGTATTCTAAAGGATTTAAACCGTGCTGTGGTCAGTATGGTTTCCGATATCCAGGTGCTCTATTCTCTTTTCTAGGCATTTGGAAACCGTCCCACGTGTAACAGCTACAATTGCAATCGCCATCTCTTTCATGTCCTACTGAGTTTTCAGCTCTTTTGGAAGATCCAATAAATTGTCTCTCTTTTTGTTTTATTTCATTTTCACGGTGCCTAACTGCAACAGCTACGTCCGCTAGATGACGAGTTCTTTCGGTGGTTGGGAGATCCGTTTGAATTTTTATCATAGTACTAAAAAATTTTCCCAGACCATTCAGAATGACAGTGAGTCTACTTACTTCTCCAGGACCCTAATAAGTATTCAATTTCCAGTATTCTCAAGTTTCTTGGTATTCTAGCCGATCTTAATAATGCTGTAGTTTGGATGGTCTCCACTCGTCGTCTTATTTCTAAGTCCTCCAATCCCTGCAATAACCCTTTGGTGACTGTACCAAGGCGCGCCAATTATAATTGATATTACCGTCATTTTAATGTTCTGTAATTTTCTGTTCTCTAGCTAGTTCTATGTACTTATCCCGCTTTTTGCTAATTTTACTCTGTGGTCTGCTTGGACGACAAAGTCAACTTTTCTGCTAGTTCTCTTTTTTCCCTTCTTTTTATTATTATTCAGTTTTATTTTATATCCCAAAGAGTTAAATATCTAGTCACCCTAACAGAGCTAAAATTCTTTCCTTTTTAAAATATCCAAATCATTTACAAGGAGAGAAGAGCGTTCCCATAATATCTATCTAAGGTTTTGTCAAAATTACCGTCATAAGATCACTTATGCCTTAAGCCCAGTCGGTTGGGCTGTAGAATAGACCGATCGCATCTCTGCAGGGGAGTCAGACACCACACCACACCACACCAAAGAGTATTTTGGTTATGACACTTAACAATCTGACGATAAGGTTCCAGATCTAGAGCTTTTGGGAATGTAGACTTCTCTTTCACAGCCATTGCTCGCATTACAATGGCATAACCATCAGATTTTGTCTCATGTCCAAGATACCCATTGAGTCAAGAGTTCTACTCCTCTGTAGAGATGCAGTTAGTGTATTCTACATCCCCAGCCGACTGGGCTCAAAGGACTTTTTTATTCTCTATACATTTAGACTTCTTCTTGAGAAGTAAGTAATGATTAGAAAGAGAGAGACAGACCAATCTACCTTAGTATTTACCCATAGTTGGGGAGAAAAATGGATTAATGCCATTCTTAAAGGGATTTGAGCGGAGAGAAATTAAATAGCTTCTCTGGTCATCCTATTCTTCCGGCCTTTGTCCCCCCCCACCACCAAGTGAGCAAAGTTTAGTTAATAACAATTTAAAAAATCAGGTTGATTTCATTATTTTAGAACAAAGTCATTTGGCTAAAGGCTGGATAGTGCAGCACCCCATAATCACCAGATTTAGCTCAGTGTAAAATGTTTTTTTCCAAAAGTGAAATTCCATTAAAATGCATTGATTAAGTACGAGTAAGTAAGTAAAATAAGTACGACAGCGCAGTTTTACACCATATTAAAAGAGGAGATCTAGAGGTGCTCCAACCAATGCGAAACTTGCTGGAATAATCGTGTTGAATTCCAAGTGAACTAATCTAAAGATCGCTTTACATCCTTTGTTTATTTCTGTCTTGACAAAAGATAGTTTCTGTCTGGATGGACTTTTTGAACACTTTGTAACTTTCATTGCAATCATAATGATCAACTCGATTCAAAACGGAGACATGGCGCCTCTTTTCCGCTTCAATTTTTGGCCGTTTCTCTTTTTACATCATTATCTATGATTTGTATTTCTATTCCATTATTCATTTGACATTTTATTTCAATTGAGTCTATTCGTTCATTTACTGTGCATGAATGCACTAATATAATTAAGTAAAAGAAAGTCAATTCTATTCATAATATTGTTTGTACAAAAATTGGAATATTAACGAAATCACCAACGACCCTTTTGTTGTTTTGCCTAATCGAATAATCATTATGTACATGACAGTTTTTGTGCTAACTTTATCCTTTATTTCACAGCTTTGTTCTAGAGAAAAGGTGAACTTTTACTAAATGACCAACATAGAGGAGATCTGTTCGGATATTATACGTTATTTAAAACAAACTAACAAGCAGGATGTTTAGTACAATGACAGTTCAGTCCTTTTCAAAGTACACCGCTTGGAAACTTACCTCAGCTCTATTTCCATTCTCCAAAATTGTCGATGAATTCGGAATCATTATCAGCTACCTTATCACGTTCTTCATTGAATTTAATCTCTTAAATGATTTAATATTTCCCTTTTTAACTATGATTTTAAAGGTAGAAAAAGAAAACTAAGTTTCAATGAGACAGGTCTGAAGTGTAGATGCGCTCTCTCTCTCTCTGTGAGTTAGATGCATTTCCCATAGCTTTAATACTCTCGAGAAAGGTATGAATCCAACTATTTCCCCCCACCCAGCTATGGGCACATAGTAAAGCAGACTATGTTGTTTGACCTTGCTACGGCACAGCCGGTCTTGTAGAAGAAAAAGCTATGAATTCAACACTTGGAAAACTCCGGTTAAATAATGGTATGTTGCATTCTGCCCGTGCAGAGGATTTGGTAAACACACACACACACACGTACATATCAATTGTGGGGTGGATTTGGTTTGGTTTGGTTTGATGGCAACTCAACCATTGTAGGTCATTTAATACCAAATCCTTATATATATAAATATATATATATATGATTTCTGAACACATCTTGTAGATAACATTCTTAAACGAGTCCGAGATTACTTTTTTTCACAGTTAAATTGTTTCATTTACTTCTATTTAATACGAATATTTCTATTTAGTATTGATCATTTGTCCGCACACATGTCAGTGTTTTCAAGTACTGCTACGTATCACTAATAATTCAACTACACATCAGTCATTTGTTTACACTCAGTTGAATGATCCAACAGTTCTAATTCAAAGAATTCAGTTTAGTATGTCAACAAAGTTAAATGATTCCAAATATTGTTAAGTATTGCTAATAATTCAATTAAATATCAGTCATTTGCTTATACACAGTTTAATGATCAAATAATTCAGTTTAACATAAGTACAGTTTAAATATCAAAGAGTTCTATTCGACCCATAGATAAGACCCAATCTATCAAGTGCTAGAATGAGCCTGGGAGCGATGGCAGTGAAGGGGTACTCCGAATCCCACAAAGCTCCAGCATTACTGAAACCTCACCATCCTATTGCTTAGTGTCATATCTAGGACACTCATTAGGAGAGTCTTCCCCATGTGCAGTGATGCAGTCGGTGTATTCTACTGCCCCAGCTGATTGGGCCGAGTGGTATGGAGGAGGAGGAGGAGGAGGAGGAGGAGGAGGAAGAACCAGGTTTTATTATTATTAAAAAGAAAAGAAACGAAAATGTAAATGGAGGCTACATTGAAACTAAATCCAAATAAGTTAAAACAAAAACAACATATTAACATGATACATAAAAAAAGATTAAGTTTGTAATAGTTTGCTTACAGGAGATGTTCTTTTAACAGTGCATGCTAAGGTATAGTGTAACCCAGATATAAGAGAAGAAGTATCTTATACTAGGGTTTATCTTGTATTCGAGTTTGGTCTATTTTGTTTAGGTAACACAGGCTCTAATATGGGACAAGAGAGATCCTCTCTTATATCCGAGTTTCTCTTATATCGGGATCTCTTATATCAGGGTTACACTCTATTAGAAGAATAAGATACGCACGATTCATTTGAACTCATTGAGTTTATCGAGAAGTGTCTCAGAGATTAGATTTATTTTATTTTCGATCACCATCAAGATGACGAAAAACGAATAATATATAAAAAAGAGTGAAATAACAGGAACTCGCCCGATATCCAAGGGAAAATAAGAGAAATTCATTCCAATTATCAAAGGTAATCGAAGTAAATGAAAGATTGGTACTGAATTAAAAAGAGGGCTTGAAATATATCCTTACAATAATGAATGCTTGTCTTTCGAGAGAGGGAGAGAGAGAGATTGGTAATCTAACATAACCAAGCACCATGGTGTTTAAACCAACGCATTCTTCATCTGATATCTGTTATTATCAGAAATAATAAGTTATCAAAATATTAAGCGATTGAGATGAACTAACGTAATATTTACATAAAACATGAGGACTACAGTGATTGCAACTGTTACAAGAAACCCTAATTTTATCAACGGTATCGTAAGTCCTCTTCGTGTGTGTCTAGTTTTTAAGAGAACTCTTTAACTGATTCAAAAACTAAATTAATCTTCCTTTGTCTCAGTCTTATTTTTCAGATATTTATAATTGAAACATTGTTAATTACATTTTCAATAGGAATAATATTCATAAATCCTCTGCTTCAGTAAGGCATATTATATTCTGATGGGTTTTCCAATGATTTTACATCAAAATATGAACAAAGGATTTGCCCTTCCAACTTTAATTGAATAAAAATCTTTTGGATATACATTTCTTGGTATCACTCTTCATGGGTTATTTAATGCCAAAGCCATCCTTGTAGATGAACAGCAGTGATACCATTTAACCTAAAGCTGGGGGAATAAGCGGGTTCATAACGGTCCCAAGACTATTTGTTTGACAGTGAATGTAATAGTGTGCTTATATTTCAAACTTGCTTTCTTTGAGGCTACAGTCCAATACTTTAGCGATGACACCACGTGTATCTCGAAGCTGGGATCGATATCTGGCTGACTTTTACGCCAGCCGGAAATTTTACAACACAGCCATGAGGAAACTCAGCATAAGCGAAAAGATTTTAAGGCATATGTATCACTTTTGTTTTGCACACATTTATACGCTTAACGGCTACCGAGAGCTCCATTCATTCGAAGAGCTTTACATTATGTGAGTAGCAGCGGTTAATTCCTTCGCTAGAGAGTTCAAATCCCTCCTCCAGGGAGAGTATTTATATATATATATATATATATATATAACACGTACGTTCATTTTCGGAGTAATACCCTTTGAAAAGTTATAACCTCTTTTTTATCTGTCGATCTATTGTTCTTCAATGGTGGCTTTGGCATTAAATAACCCCCGATATTTGATATGCCGTTAAAGAGGGAAATAAACCAACAAATTATATGATTTGCTATATTCATAACATGTGTCCATTATCAAAGATAGAGCATATATATATATCAATCTAAGTTTGACTAACGTAAATACAATCAGCGGCGCTTGGTGACTGTTACTTTCTCGCATCGCATAGTCAGTCACCCCAGTTTACTGTAACACTAAAAGTTTTATGCATGATTATTATTCAATAAATCAAATCAGGTGAATTAGTTTTACCTTCAAGGAATTCAATAATCATGAGTTCTTTCATATCCCAGAATGTCAACATGAACATTTTTTCTGCCACAGTGCCCTGAACTTTTAATTACCAGAAAGTCAGTGTACTTTCACTCAATTGACTTTCTTTTTGGCTCAGCTTCGTAGTGACAAACCCATGTTTAGCCCATTTGTAAACATTTTTTTACGAAAACGTGCTTCTCCATATAAAACTGGCATTATTCCGTAAATTTCACAGTTTACACTTCTCAGCCGCAAAAAAAAAAAAAAAAAAAAATGATGACAATCCTCTATTTTAGCTTGGAGCGTTCTATTTGATTTGTCACCATTTTGAATAGTCTCAAAAATATTTGACACATACCAATTCCAAAGAATGCAGAGTTTACATTTGTGAAAAAATTGCTTTTTTTCCCAAAAGATTCCCCGTATCGGACCAGTGGATCAGAAGACAAGAAAATTGATGCCGATGCACAAGCCCTTGTATCCATAAAATGACATAAGCTGATTATATGTGTCACAAAAAGAAGAGGAGGAAGTGGGTTTGCTAACATTGAAGATTTCGTAAATACAGACTTAATAACATTGCTAATAATATAAAAGACATAGAGAACAATTACAAAAAATAGGAAATAAATGTGGAAAGAAAACAACTGTATGGATATTTCATGTGTCAAACAGGCAAAATCTCATACGAGAAGACCAAGATGTGTCTACGAAAGAGAAACCTCAAGAGAGGAATTGAATCTCTTCGAATAGCAAGGCAAAAAACGCCATAAGGACCAATTATATTAAAGCATAATTGCTAATATACAAAATAATAGCAAGTGTAGGTTATATGGTGATAAAGACTAAACTATTAATCAGATAAGGGAACACAGGCAACTTGCGCAAAAGTCGTATAAGTTAAGGCAGTACTAGATGGGGAAGCTGATTGACTGGGAATTGTACCAAAAATCGAACTCGGAAGATAGTTAAAGTATTTCATCTAAGTTTCAGTGATTAATGTATAATCGAAATTGTAAACTGCGATGAATTCAAACCCTCTTTTCGTTGAGCAATATAAGCCTTTCTGTAATCTGTCTTTCAGAAGAATATAGCCATTAGAAACACATATTTCAGTAATTAATTAAATATTCAATAAGGAGAAGAAGAAAAAAGGGACAAACGAAAAAGAACGTAAATTATTCATCTGCCGTTAATTGGGTGTTATCAGTGTACCCTCGCAGACCATTGTATTTTGGATTCTCATTCATTAAGGTGATATAAAAGTGAAATCTTCTCTAAAAATCTCGCTAATCTAAGTTTAAACTGGGTATAGTTGACTGGCTCATATTCTATAGTTTCTTTCGATTGACAAGATTCGAAAATTATTTCAGGTTTTCGATTTCCTTCAATTTTACTGTGTGGAAACATTTACAAGTTGGATGGGTGAACAAAAAAAAAAAAAAAAAAAAAAACGAAACAGAGCTCTTTCTTCATAATTATTACATCCTGTCTACATTTCGAGATGTTTGGTTAGTTGATAGATTGTAACAGCATTTCAACTATATTTATAATTTTGTGCATTTCTTTAAGTTTTTTTAAAACATAGTTATATAAAAAAGTATTCCCATAAAATACAAATAATTTGCAAATATTTTTAGGCTTTCAAGTATTCGTATTTAATTATAACACTCATTTGTTTGCACACAGTTATATCGTTTCATTCATCCTTATCCAATATTCATAATTTTCAAACAGAACTATTTGACCATAACAGGTTCTTCCACTTCAGCTCAGAGAAAACATTTGAGTAAAAGATTTCTAGATTTGGTGACCTCCGTAAATTTTAACATTCCAAAGAGTTTCATTTTTTTCATTTTTTAGAAATTTTCACTTTTAAAGAACAGCAGTGATTTTACCGTAATAATTTTATCAACGACAAAGTTGAACCTGTAAATCAACCTCTTCCTACACCCCCTCCTCACATCTTTATAATCCAACTATTTGTAAATAATTCGTTTTCAGAATCTACATGAGTCAAAGTATGCTACATAATTCAGTGTCATCCTCAAAAAAATTTTACATTGCTTTCAATACATCGTTAGATTAAATCCTTATTTGAACTCCTTGTTTGCGTTAAAAAAAACAGCCTTTTGATAATGCCCTGTTATTCAAGAGTAATGTGATTGACAGCAACGTGAGTATTTTTAGTTGTATGGTGACTCACTTGCTGGGCGAAGACATCGTAGTAAGCGAGTTCGAACCTCATGCAGGCAATTACGTCCCCATCGGACTAATACCCTTGGAAAAGGCAAGAATACACTAACCCTCCAGCTATGGATTAATAGTACCTATGTTGTTCTTTAACAAGGAGACTTTGGCGTAAAATAACGCATGAAGGTTAATACATCCTTAAACAAAGATATCAACCAAACTAAGAACAACATTATAAATTATCTTTCTTTACTAAAGCGAATGGTGTCTGGACTTTGTGAAAATATTTGGTTTGGTTTCATTTGTTTACCAGAAAATCAGTTAATTGATTATTTGAGGAGGAAATTTGATTTATTTCGAAATATCTGAAATCATAACAAATTTTCAATTTTTTAGATTTCATTTTACAAAAATTTTAAATAAATAAAACTGCTCTTTATATTTGTTGGTACAGTTATATGGTATCAAGTATTTCTATCAAAGATAAATAATTTGCGTACAGTTTCATACAGTATTCCTATCAAAACTCAAAATTTATACTTAATTGCAGATAACTATTTTTATGTTCATATTGAAGCCAGACCTGACCGATAAAATAAAACAGTTTTTTCCAAGTGGCGGTCGTATCAACACTGCTATATGGATGGACTATATGGACGCTAACTAAACGTATGAAGAAAAAAGCTTGATAGCAATTACACAAGAATGCTGCGAGCAATATTGAACAGCACCCGACAAAGCAGCGGCTGTAAAGCGTCCAACCCCCCCCCCCCGATCACGAAAACTATCCAAGTTAGACGAACATGACATGCGGGACACTGATGGAGAAGTAAGGACGAACTCATAAGTGACATACTCCCGTGGAACCCATCACATAGACGAAAAAAGGCAGGACAACCAGCTAGAACCAATATAAAACAGCTGTGTGCGGATAAAGGATGTAGCATTGAAGATCTACCGGGAGCGATGGACGATAGAGACGGGTGGCGAGAGAGGCTCAGCGAGATCCATGCTGGCGACGTGACATGATGATGAGAATTTTTATCTTATCATTTCTTTAAATACGTATGGTTTCAAGTAACTAATCAAAATAATTATTAGAAAAAAAGTATAGCGTCAAGTAACTAATCTTAATAGAAATAGTTTGCTCAAATATACATGGTTTCAAGTATTTCTATCTAATTTTAATATTTTTCTAACGGGTCTACTTTATCCATTGAATTGCAACCTGAAAAGGCTCCACCATTTCGGGTCAGAGTGTGAACCTGGTCAGTAAAGGCAATGAGAGGTTACTACTACATAACTCGAGCCTCATCATCGGATGTAGTTTAGTGTCCTATCAAGGATACCACTTTCGCTGTGTCTATGAGGGGTCTTACACCACTCTTCATGGGATTTCGTCACCGTATTCTTAAACTCGCTGATAAGACGAATTCTAAAATATGGTTTTCCGTGATGAAGGAATACTTTGCTTTCTTAGGGCTTTTACATATATATTTTTTTAGATCAGTACAGAATTATATCTTTTTATTGGCTAACGCAGAGCACTAAGTAATAAAAATATTACGGAAGCCATTGTATGCTTGTTCGTGTTGGAAAAACATTTCCCTAGCTAGTGTTTTGTGTAATGAGGCGGTTAATGTCTGTTGTGAGTTTTAAACTCATTAAGCTACAATCATTATTGTTCGTTCTTTGTAAGACTATTAATCTGTCTGACATATCAATAATTACCATTAGGCCTACTATAGTCCTAACTAATCTGCCGTTTTACTATCTGCCGTTTTCTTTTCTGCGGTTTCAGTTATCAGCGACAAGACACAGGAATACCTTATTCACATTTTTCTGAATAATTGTTCCAGACCACAAGAATGGAATCAATTCGGATATCCAAAAGAAAACCCCTAAAGTGAAAAGGTGAACGTTATTACTGTAACTATCCTAATACAAATAATTTTCACACAGTTGGTATCAAGTACCTGTAAATAAAGTGGATTATTCTGTAAGGGGAAATTTTGTAACTTTCTCTTAATGGGCCAGCCATCTATAGCGAATGTATCAGTAAAAAAGTAAAGCGTAAAAAGATAAACTGTGATGTGTAAAAGGAATATTGATTATCAATATAATAAAAATTAGAATTTAACTCTATATATATATATATATATATATATGAGAGGGTGAGTGAGTGTGTTTGACTGCATGAAAGTTAGTGAGTAGTTAGCTCGGATTGGTGTAAGAATTTATTTCGTTACTCGGTTTGCTGAAAATTTTTGGTAGGTAAGTATAAAGATTTTTTAAACTAGAATGAATCTTCTATTAGCCATACTAATTTGATTACATTATATTTTTGCAATTCTTTTATATTCTTTATTAATTATTATTAATTTGGTCTCTCTGTTTTAATGGCTTATCAAACTCAGTGAGGTTTTTTTAATGCTAAAGTCATCCTTGTAGAAGAACAGCAGTGATACTATTTAATATATAGATGTGGGGAGTTCAAACCTTTTGTAAAAGTATCAATCTGAATGTGAACGTAATTAAACGATTAGAGTTTGAACTCGTTTTCTTCGAGGTCTCAGTCCTGCACCTTTGACATTATGCTACGGTAACTCACAATTATTGAAATTAATCTCTTATTGTTCGTAATTTATGAATTAAATTTCATCTTAGATATGGATGTATAAAAAAAGAATGCATATTAGTATTTTCTCTTCTAATAGTATTCTATCAATAATTCACGTATCAGTTGCCTATCAACTCCGAAAACTACTGTGCTCTTGCTTATTTTCGATGCATAACTGGCAGAATATCTGAAATTGTTAATACAAATTTTATGGAAAAAAAAAAAATCTGCCTTCATTCATTTTTACTGTATCTATATAAGTACACTAGTTGGCTCTTCTTCCTTAGATTAACTTTCTGACGGTTATACATTCGTTCAGTATGGAAAAAAATCAATTGTTTTACTTTGTTTTGGTCGATTTGTTTCTCTTTCTCTATATGTGTGTGTGAGTGTACATATAGCTTATAATCTATGAATGTGAGAGTTTGGGTGAGGAATGGATATATACGTTTAATTAGAATTTCAAATGACTTCAGATCAGAGATATCCATCAACGCATGTGAGCTAATCATTTTCACACACTCGGCCTGAAAAATATTATGAAATGAGATTTACTGCATGAGACAAATAGATGAATCATTTGAAACAGAGATACAAGCGATTCGGAACAGGTTACGAATCTATTGATTAAACTCCCAGCTTGCACCTTGCCTTTAAAAGTATCGCTAAAATGAAATACGCAAACTAATTGCGAAGAGATTAGCTACTGCGTCGATCGACTGATTTATTATTAGTTGAATAATTTTATTCTGAAGGTGCAGCAGCAAATTGTCAATCGAAATAATAGGTTTTCAAATAAATCAATTCATCGGTAAAATCTCCGTTCATATGATTGATTTAATGAGCACGTTATCCTATCCAATATTGGGTTATTTCATGCCTAGACGTTTGGGAATCACCTTCATTGTACATTAATAATTTTGTGTAGTTGTTTTTAAAGCGTTTGTTTTTGTACACGATCCTACAGAATACAAGAATTTTTTTTAAACAAATTTATTTGAACCAAAGGTGGGACCCTAACAGGTACTGCCACCCCGAGTCAGAGTGGACCCGAGTGTAAAAGTACTGAATGTGTTCTTCACATTCTCCAGATAACCAGAAATTGTCATATCTAGGACAGCTTTTGAGTGAGGATGTCTTACCTCCTTTAGGGTGGAGAAAGCGAATTCTAAACCCTGCTAACCGGGAAACATCTCTGACCATAAGCACAGACATCAGGAATGAATATTTTTTCAGCTATCAGATATATAAAGCGTCGGTTAGTTTATCATTATTTATTCGGAACCTGCGAAAGATGCTTCTTTCTTTCTCTGCCTATGTAAAAATGACTTAATTTCACTATGTATGTATACGACAGAAAATAACGCGTAGCTGTTTCTTTAGATTGCTCCTGTTTTCTCCAGAAAGAGCTTTTCACTTAGCACAATAAACTCATCTTTCTTGATAAATCACTCAGATAACGATATTGTGAGCCACAATACACTAATTCTTTTCTGACCCACCTAAGCAGAACAATGTAGTACACGAAATACTTCGTGTGCTACATCGTTCTGCAAAAGAAATAGACAAGACATTATGTTTTATTATGATTAGCTAAATCCTCAGTAGGAACATCTCTCCAATTTCATCGAACTAATCAAAGTTTACTTTAGTAAATAGTATATATATTATACAGAACACAAGACTTGTTTTTAAATTTTAAAAATATTTCTTAGGAAAGACAACATCTTATCTAACGCAACTGGAGAGAAAATTTTGAAAAATTGTTAATAAGTGTTAGTATTTTATGGATTGACAGAGAATTCCACCATTTTTAACTGCATCAGTTTTATATGGGTTATGGAAATATGATGTAACCATATTTGTCTTTTTAGTAGTTTCATTTTATGGAATTAAAAGAAATAAAGAAATTATTAATTTCAACTCCAAAACTGCTCTAATATTTTAGTGAAATATCATATCTTAGTGAACTATATATATATATATATATATATATATAGAGAGAGAGAGAGAGGTTGTGTTAAATACCACAGACTGCCTCTTTTTAATCATCTTCAAGTGAAGACGTTCGAGTCTTCTAACTTTAGCCCAAGCATTTTCAGCCATTTCGCTGGTCATTTTCGGTGGTAGTGTTAAATTTTTTGTTAGCGTTTGGGCTAATAGAGGGTTTTTCTTCACCACCTTGACCCGGAAATACAAAGAATATTAAGACTTAAACGTCCTCCCTTGAAGATTATAAAAAAGAGGCAGTCAGTGGTATTTAACTGAACTTCTCTAGATAACAATTTGCTGCCTGTATATATATCGGTAAAGTAGAGAAGAGAGAATGGAAGGCAGGGATAGAAAGGAAAATTGAATGTATGTATTCGAGAGCATTCGGCTTGGACAGGTCAAATTTGGCCAGAATTGATTTCGGAACTGTTTGCATACAGTAAATGCATGTGGCAGTGGACATGAAAGTTAATATTTCATTTGGCTCACTAAATATCTTCCATTACTAAATATCTACCGTTAGCGTGATACGAGCCAAATTATCTTGGATGAATCTAGGTAAAAACGACAATAATATGCAAGCAAGTTAGTTTCAATGTGCTGAGATTTTTAATTTCAATGTGCTTTTAAAATCAATGTAAGCTCACTAGTTGCGGGATGAAAATATCCACAAAGTATTTGTATGTAACAAAGAACGGTGCCATTTATATATATATATATATATATATATATAACCCTCCTCACAAACAGGGTGTGGTACAATGTCAATTTTAAGTGTAGTTTAACAGCTTTGCATTCATAGTTTTTTTTTCCCCAAGTCCAGTTGTCATAAAGTAGTAAAGTTGGCGACTGTAGTTGATGGGGACCAGAAGGCTCCCTTTTCAATAGCTACTACACCGTGGAGTCGAGGAGGGCGCTACTCCTTTGCCTGGATTGCTCCACTTTACCCTTAATACGTGCCTCATATCGCTGATTGTTAAACAAAGAGGTATCAAGTACAATTTTTAAAGTCTTTGATATGACGCGACGTGGGATTGAACCCAGGTCTCCAGGACCGTTGGCAAACACTCTACCCACTTGACCAATGTGTCGGTTGTCATACTTTGGTTAAAAATCCTAGTCTGCCTAACTATTTACTCATAATCATAGACAAAATATTCGGATTCATACCTTTCCCAAGAGGATTAGCGCTATGTGAAATGCAAAGAGCCTCGTCCAGTGTTCGAGCACGGATATCCCTGACCCTTTCTCGCCACTTCTCCCTATCGTTCATCGCCTCCTCCAGGTCTTCAGGGCTACATCCCGTATCCTCACATAACTACTGTATGTATATTAGAGCTGGTCGTCCTGCTTTTGCTCGGCCATATGTGGGGGTCCATAGGAGTACATCATTTATGAGCTCGTCCCTTCTTCTCCAGCAGTGTCCTGCATGTCTGGTTCGTCTAACTTGGATAGTTTTTGTGATGGGAGGCCGGTGGCCGTATAGTTGGTTCCCTGTGGGGTGTTGCCGCCAGGACTTGTTCAATATTGCTTGCATCATTCTTGTGTAATTGCCGTCTAGCTTCTTCTCCAGCTGTTTTGTTAGCATCCAAGTTGTGCATCCATACAGCAGTATCGACACGACCGCTGCCTGGAAGAAACTGCGTTTCATTTTATCAGTCAGGTCTGATTTCCATATGATCGATAGCTTAAATAGATAAAAGGATTTAATTACACAAATTAACATTTATTATTGACTGATTTTGAGGCATGTATATATCATATTAAAGTTAAAAATGTTACACCCTATTTCCATCTGCGTAGAGTTCCGTGGCGTCGTGGATAACGACTTCGACTATACCATCGTAGTTAGCGAGTCCAACTCCAGTCTCGCTATTACGTTCACTTCCAAACTAATACCCTTGTGAAAAGTGTGAATCCTTTTATCTCCAGAACGATGGTTAGATAGTACAGCAACTGTTCTAAAAGGGCGGATTTGGCATTTAATAACCCACGAAAGTTGATATGCTATTAAAGAAAATGAACCAACCAACCTATTTCAATCTCCAACTTTTTTAATTAAAAAATTTTTTTTTTTAGAATTTCTTCCCAGAACTTTTATAACTGGGGTATTTGACTTATCGTCTTGTAGCGACCCAAAGTTTTCTTCGTTTAATCTATGACTCAAAAAGCTTGAATTGAACTAATGTTTTGAAAGCTCTTGGTAAACTGGCGAAAGCTTTCCTTAATATAATTCAGGATTACATTAATAAAAGAATTGACATGTGTACTTACATCATGATGACAAAAGCGAGTTCAGCCACGTGACAATAAAAAAAAATATATTCAGTGATTATGATAATGACTGACTATAAAGAGAGACGCAAAATGCCCCAAATTACAAATGGCTAATCAGAAAAAGGACCAATCTTCATGATATAAAATGAAGTGGCATTGAAATTAATTAATTTGTCATGTTCGACACGAGCGTTAAAAAAACATGTAGAATATTTCTCTCAAAGTTTCTAAAGTCATCCCTGTCAGCTTGGAGCATCTGTTCGGCGTTTGAAAAAGATTTACGATGTTCCGGTCCCGAACAGAAACAATTACATATAATGGTATAACAGCAGGCAGTGCTGACCGACAGTATTCTTCACCTTAAAAATCTATCAACACTCCCCACCACCTCTGGTTAGTACGCTGTATAAAGACGGAACCGGCGTCCGATTGTTTTCACTGCAGACTTTGATGCTTTTTTTTTTTTTTTTAAGTTTACACTTTTGGAAAAAGAGAAAACAGGAACGAATAAAGACGTTTACGCCTTATCACCAAAAATATTTTAACTCGTGTCTCGTTATGTTACAGTAAGGTTCTCCTTCCTTCCTTATATATATATATATATATATATACATATATGTGTGTGTGTGTGTGTTGAAATGATAGATTGTAGTGAATTTGACAATATGATAGAAATATGTGGAAAGTTGGCTAAATCTAACACTTAAAACCAATTTAGAATCTGGATATTTCGTTCTTTAATTTCAAATTTTAAGAACTTTCTCAAACAGAAACCCTTTTCCGAGTTTTTGTAAACCCTCTCCTTCTTCCTGCTACACTTATATCCTCTCCATCTTATCATGTGCCTCATTTGCTTATTATTAGAAAAACTCAGAAAACGGCTTGAGTTTGAGAAAGTTCTTAAAAATGAAATTAAAGAACGAAATATCGCGCCTTCAAATCAGTTTTAAGTTTTGAATTTATCCAACTTACCACATATTTCTATCATATATATATATATATATATATATATATATATATAAAGAGAGAAGAAAGCGCGAGAAAGTTCTCGGGGTCGTGTTTCAGAAAAAAATCTGATACAGAATAGAAAATTGATTTTTGATGCTGGAAAATTCTGCAAAATCATCATATATATTTCAAGTATGAAATTAGAAAAAACTCACGACTATGTTTAACGTTCTTAACCCAGTATTCAGTACGTGAAATGGCTCTCCTGAAGACCGCAAACGTTAAACTCAGTTGTGAATTTTTATCCAGTTATCATTATAGTCTTATTTTTACGTTAAAAACATTGTGATATTGCTCAGCATGTTTTGTGCGTAGATCATATGACGATTTTATTGACTAAAAGGCTTTCAGCGTTAAATTCTAATCATATATGTGCTTGATAAAAAAGAACAGTGAGGCTCAATTTTATATTTGAAAAAAAAAAAAAGTATCTTTTAAATAATGGCGAAGCTGAGCATTTTCTGATATACTTGATAAAGGCAAGTTTGTGTCAAATTTCAGTATTTTACTATCGGCATTCAAAACATCATTTGATCAGTAATCATTTGTGAAACTCTACCTTCCTTCACCAGACTTTTCAATTCAATTTTCTTTTGTTTCTTAAACTGAACATTTATCGGTAAACGAATAATACAGTACAGTTTCATGACATTAACTGAAGAATTTCAAATGAGCTTAATTAATTAATGGTAAATAGGTAAGAATAAGTTTGATGACTACCAAGGGAATTATTTGGTGAAAATATAGAGTTTCATTTATTGCTTATTTCTCTCTTGAAGCGTAGACGCATACATGTGTGTGTGTGTGTGTGTGTGTGCGCGCGCGCGCATGGTGAAGTCAAACGTAGTTGTCTCTCTCCAGGATCAATTCTCTCTAAAAACAAAAGAATCTCCATCTTAAATGGCGAACAGATAAGTTATATTGATTAAAGCTTTCGTAAAGTTATAACCTTGATCGGCCTTTATTATAATATATGTGTGCACAAGTTTCTAAGTGGGGTGTCCTCGTGGTGCAACGGTTAAAGCGATGGACTGCGGAATCGTAGTACGCGAGTCACGCTATCACGTTCACTTTCGGGCAAATACCCTTGGGAAAGGTATGAACCCCGTTATCCTCCCAGCTATGGGTTAAATAGTACCACTACTGTTCTTCTAGGAACTCTGGCAGGCACGTGTGAACGGGTCCATAGGAGAACGTCATTTATGATTTATTCTTTGCTTGTCCAGCATGTCTGGTTTGTATTTTTTGAATGGTTTTAAAGATTGGAGGTTGGTGGCCCTACAACTGCTATTTTGTGGAATGATGATTTGTGGAATTTAGCTCGTAGCATTCTTGTGCAGTTCCCATTTAGCTTTTTAAAAAAAAGGATTGGCATACAAATATTTGCGTATATATATATATATATATATATATATATATATATATATATATATATATATATATACATATATAGTCATCCACAGACAGACTGTTTCGTTCTATCAGAACTCTTCCATGTGGCTAGACACGCAGGACGCTCGAAGCCGGTATCGAAACCCGTTTAACTTTACGTTAGACTAAGTTTCAGACCTTTCGGTCACCAAGCAGACCACGTTGGCTAAGGGAATTTTAAGGTATTTATTTTAGCAACAGCAGCAGCAGCCTTTGTTTACATTTTTTATACCCTATCGGCTACCAGAGTGCTCAATTCTTTCGAAGAGCTTTGCATTACGCTAGCGGCGGCCGACAATTCCTTCTTCAGAGAATGGGATTACGAAATTCATTAATGACTGAAAGAATAGATATTCATAAAATATCTAACAAAGATCTGCTTGACTATCTCCTTAAGTTGTATTCCTACCAGGCACCACACTTAGTTGACAGTGTTGCTATTTATAAATATCGTTGATCGATTTTCAAAATGATTAAAGAGATGGAATACAGGTTTTCAAAGCAAGTAAACATTTCTATTTAATAATTTAAGGTAATGTATTTTGTCGATTTCAAATTTCCCCCTAATTATTCTTCATCTCTTGTCCGAGTAGAATTTCTGCTGATTTTCGTAATCTGAAAAACTTAAATTTGTGTAACATGAGAGTGTATATATATATATATATATATATATATATATATACAGTTTAATTAATAGAAAAATATTCGTTCTGTCCTTTTCGTAAAATGTTTAGAAAATTGCGTGTCTCTTCTAACGAGAAATGATAAGAATTGAATACATCTAGATAAAATTCATTAACTAAATGGAATCAAAAACACATTAAAAAGCTAAAGAGAAAAGCAACTATTTTGGATATTATGTTTACAAATGTTTATAATTTCTTGACATCCATATTGTGAATTTACCAAAAATAATTAAATTGCTTTTCACAATATAATTGTTTCATATATTATAACCTTGTTTTAGAGGAATACTTAGCTTAACCAATATTAAATTTCAAGGCAGCGTGTATATTTAGGTAAATAGCTCCGCCTAAACATTTGCCTTCGCTTCTATCTTGATTAGAACTGAGAAAAATTAAAGTCACTGGCCAACAAGTAACGTCTATTTCCCTAAAGAGATTTGAAAGATCCAGTATATTGGCCGGAGAATATAGTAAACTGTAGAATGAAGTAATATTTTTCCTATTTACGTGTTAAGTGTAATTTATCATAGAGTAGAATGGACACTATTGAAAACACACTCACATATTGAAAAAAGAGCCAGTTAGGAAACCGAAGATTACAACACTCATATACTAGAGTATAAATACAGGAAAATGATAAAACAATAAAAAAATCATGGCTTGGAGTTTCACGTTGTCGATCAGCTGGTTTGCTCCTATTCGACAAGTTTAGCACATCATTTCCAATAATTTTTATTCTAATTAACTAACTTTCACCTACAGTTTCGTATTGATGAAAACAATTAAATTATCTATTACAATGAAAGTTCAGCATTATTCATGGATTATAATTTCTGAAATTTCAGCAATAATTATATTAAGATAGATATAAGAATTGACAACGATCTATTTAAAAATTGAGTGAATTAATTGCATATATGTTACTACTTTACAATTAAAGATGCCTATTATCAAAAGGACTGGATAAAGTTTATTTTCGAAAGGAAATATTCAAATAAACAAACATGATACCTACAATACTTGTTTCTATGTTCGGATTAGATGTGGATCAGAAATTCCTTTAGTGTAGGGACTAATATTTGTACTAAGAGTCGTAGGGTCAATCACACAGTCTGTTTCCAGCAGTATAAAAAAAAATCGGATGATTTCTGGAAGATTCACCTATAAAAGCAATTCGATATGTTGTGCTGTGTCGGGTGAAAAAAGTAAATTTCATTGGATAGTTTACCGTAATGGTTACTCTCACAAGAAATGGAATCAAAGACCTGATTTCAAACTTTTGACGAGACTGTGTCTCACTTCGATCTTAGAGAAGCATAAGTCTATATGCTTTCGTCCACAGCTATTGGTCAGTAAAAGACTGCATTTTTTACTTTCGATAGATCAACCAGTATATAAGAATGAAAACTTTAAATTCAAGCCAGTTTTAATCTTCTTGAAGATTAATCTTTAGTCACATCTTAACTTTGGTGGAAGGGTTTTATAAATAGATACTCATACCTTGCAACTCAATTCCATTTTACCATAATGGTGTTGCAGAGTCTTCGAGCAAGGCATTTTGAATAATTATAAAATAAAGAACGGACTTCCGTTCCACAGACACCACCTCCACATAAAAAATGCAAGATATTGGCAGCGATAAAAAGTACCGGTAACGATGTCTTATGCTGTATTTTGCCTCTTTTTTGTATGCAAATAAACACAAATTAAATTATTTGTTTCTAAAACTTATTGCTTCTATCTAAATATTAGAGATCATAAAAATACCTGATATTTATTTGATATTAGCATTAACTTTTGAAATTATCTGTTGATTTGGCATCCTTGAAGGATCTGAATAGCTAACATCTAAATGGCTAAAATGTCGACCTTTATTAAAGTGGTCAACGAATAAGCGAGCAGAGTTTACAGTAATCTTTCCCGTTTCCGTTTGGAAAGGCCAGCGTTGTGAGCACCAGAATGGCCAGATGTCCAATTTCGCACCAAAACTGATTTGTGTCCTGTATGCTGGGGAAATTCTATGTTGGCCAATCGACAAAAGGTTGGCCAATTGGATCTCGAAACTCACGGGTGGCCGGGCAACTGGCGTTTGACGTAGGAATAAATGAGAATATAATGGACAAGGTGTGACCCGGGCAAGAAACCAATAAAATGGATTAAGTGTGAGGGCGCGGAAAAGGGGCTTCATTCTGTAAATAAGTGCGTGTTGGGGGGGTAATATGGGGACGGAAAATTGACAGGGCTGATAGAGCAGCTGAGAGATAGCTTTCCGAGAAATATTACTTGAAAATGAAATAGTAACGGTAAGGGAAGTGGAAGTATGAGTTGAGGAAAGAAAGGAAAAAGATTTTAACAACCAAATACTAAAAAAACAAAACAAAGGAAGGACCGACAAATACTCTGCTGAGTGGAAGTGAGAATAACACAGTAAAAAAAAATAAAAAATTAAAAGACGAAGAAAAAAAAAATAACCGAAGAAGAGAGGAAAGACGAGAAACAAAGAAAAAAGAAACAATAAAAAGCAAAACCTCTGACGAACGAAATGGATAACAACAGCGGAACAATAAAAGTAAACAAGTAAAAAGAAAAAAGTTAACCAGTAAAAAGGAAAAATGACGAAGAAGAAAAAGTGAAACAAAAGAGAAACATGAAAGAAAAAGAGAGTAAAAAAAAACAGATGATACTTTGACTAGTGAAACATGATACCATAACAAAAATAAAAATTGAAAGGAGAAAGAAAAGGAAAAAAGAAAATAAAAGAGAGAAAGTGAATGAAAGCAAAGTAGAGAAGAATAGTAAAAGAAAAAAAAATCTGAAAAGAGGAATTCTTGATAATATCCAAAGAACTTGTAAAAGCAAAAAAAGACGAACAAAAAAAACAAAAAAAAACAGGGAAAACAAAAGAGTTATCAATAGGAAAAAGGAGGGGGAAAAAAGAACATTGTGCTGAGTAGAACTTATGAAAAAAAAACAAAAAAAAAAAAACAGTAGAAATTAATGAAGTAAAAAAAAAAGAAAAACAAAGTAAAAAGACGAAGATGAAATAAATAAAATAAAATAAATTAAAGCCATATAAAAGAAAAAGATAGGAAAAGAAAAGGCCAATAAATTTAAGATTTTGTAATATGTAAATGAAAGAAGGAAAAGAGACAAAATTACAATATAATAGTGTGTAGAAAGTTAGTGAAATAAAGAAGATAATGGAAGCAGACAGAGAAAAGACAGGGAAAGAAAGAAGGGTGGAATTGAAGTTTATAAATGAACAAAGATAGTGAAAGCATTGAAGGTAACAAAAAAGAAAGTCACATATTGAAAAAAGAAAAGTAACTACAGAAAGCGGGAAAAATGAAAGATTAAACGTGAACAGAAACAAAACGAAAAATAGAGGAAGGTGTAGAAATCGGATATGTAAAGATTGAAAGAATGAACGAAATGAAGGAAGGAGGATAAACAGAAAGAGAGAGGTGAAGAGGAGGAGGACTGAATGAATGATATACAGACAATAAAAAAAAGGGGAACACGAAATTTCCAATACCTTCTAGTATACAAGTCCTTACACCCAATTACTTTTTTTTTATTCAACTAGAAATAAGTATAACTTTTTTTTTTTTTAATTTTAGGTTAAAACTCACTACTTTCTTGCGCAGACAAAACGTGGGCGTGCACTCGCACAAACAAGTACGAATAAACTCACAAATACACTTACTGGTGGCTGATTTCCCGTGGAGCAATGGTTAGCAGTTTAGTATCTGGGTTTGCACTGAAGGCCCCCACACCACTTGTGTCCTAAGCTAAACTTAATAAATATCTTAGCGTGGTGTAATGGTTTGCGAACAAGACGAACGGATCGTTTGTAGTCACTTCAATTCTCACAGTACGGGGTAGGGGCAAATGTCTGGCATTGTGCCAAACTAAGATAACCTTAGTAAATAACTGTTGCATACTAGTTCTACTATTAAAAAACAGTTTCGGCAGAGAAATCTTTTGCTTGAGAAACCTTCTTGTGGGGGTGGCTGACCTGACAGATTTCCCTGGCCATAATCCAAGTTATGATTTCTGCTATTATCTCGATTGATTGATCAAGCTTAATTATGATAAAAAATTATTTTTAAAATTAAAAAAAAAGAAAAAATAAAGAATTCCGACCAAGTGAATAAACAAACAGAAAGTAAGTGAGTTTAATGGCATGTCATCTAGTCTACAGCTATCTTATACCTAGACGTTTGGGAATGAAATTCCTGTTTACATTTTTGACGTGGTTTTTCATTTATTCATTTGTATCTCTGGTCTATCGAATAAAGTTAAATTTCAAAGAGATCATTTTCAGCAATACATGGAACCAAAACATGTACGAACACGCCGGGTCAGAGTGAACCTCGGTGCACAAAGTTGCTATTAAGCTTAGTCTATTACACACCTATGGACATGCCATCTTTGTGGGATTCTACCCTTCAGCGAGGAATAGAGTAGACATAATCTAAACTTCCCCAAAAGGATTCTTACATATTAAAACACAGTAAAAATAAAAAGAACAAGTGAATATCTATTTGTTTTCAAATCGTCACTTAATATAAAAGAAGATTTTTTTAAAAATTAAAGATATTCTTGCATTGAATGTTCAATAAAAAAGTTTTCTTATGGACGTTAAGTTGTGCAAAAAAAGTGAAATTTTCAGAAAAGGGAACGTTCATGTACCTATATATATATATATATATATAAGTGCATGTGAGTAAATACACAGATTAAGGAATATTTATGTAATTATATACATGCAAGTGACATATGTACGGATATATATATATATAGAGAGAGAGAGAGAGAAAGAGATAGATTTTAAAAGGTGTTGGTAAAATATATCTTCGTGGAAATAATCATTTTCAAATATTTCTTTCTTTCGTCTACAAGTATGTGTGTATATATATACACACACACACACACAAACATATATATTTGTTTGTGTACGAAGACAAAGATGCATACGCACACATATATAAAATAAATAAATATATATATATATATATATATATATATATATATAAATTTATGTATATAAAAAAAAGCACGACACACATATATATAACAATAAAATATATAAACCAAAACAATATGCATTTAAAAACACACCATATCTACATATATGGAAAAATATACTTGTATATATATATATATATATATATATATATATATATATACACTCACACACACACGTTTACAAAAATATATATATATTTATAACAAACTGATAGGAACAAAGGGATTACACACACACATATATATATATATATATATATATATATATATATATATATATATAGAAGCGCACACAGGCATACGTAGATATATATCTAAACGTATAAACATTTACATATTTATGTATCCAAATATATAAGTATATATACTTTTAAATTCAGATAATATATATATATATATATATAGGTACGAACACAAGCACACATACATATACGTAGGAACATGAAGATGTAAGTACATGGGTATAATCATATATATATATATATATATATATATCCACTTATACATACATAAAAATGCACATATATATATATATATATATATATATATATATATGCACACGTACTAAAAGATATATGCAAGGGTGTATATATATATATCTTTTAGTACGTGGGCGTATATATATATATATATATAAAGATATGCAAACACGTATATATAAATGTGTATCGGTACACAAAAATACAGAGAATTTATATGTAGATTAATATACACACGGAAGTATATATATTCATACATTTATAACCAAAATCTATATATATATATATATACACAAGAATTACAGGGTGAAAATATGAATATATGCCATATGTGTATATTTTTTTATGTACCAGTATAAGTCTCAAATATATTATGATGTATAAAAACAAACGCGTGTATGTGCATCTAAATATATAACGCATAACGTCGTATATATATTAGATAGATAGATCCAGACATGAATATAAAATCTCAGAAATTTGTATATATACATATGCAAACACATCATTTACATACAAGCGGGAAAAACACACACACACACATGCACATATTGGTACGTATATATAACAGACACGTTAATATAATATTTTAAGTAATAGAAAATGATGCGAAAGTCAGGGATCTAATCAAAGGTAGATTCAAAGAAAAAACTCAAAATGATACTTGATAATTTTGCTTAACAAAAA
>CAUZXS010003246.1:2500-100218 GCA_963585895.1 Sepioteuthis lessoniana | reverse complement strand
GGTCGTTAAAATTTCCATACCGATTATGAATCATAACAAGAGCTGATTTTGAGTGTAACTTTATGTAAATAAATAATGTAAATACATGATTTGTTAATTCATAACCCTTGGTTTCTTCCTTTTTTTTTTTTTTTACATATTTAATTGTTTAGGCAATGGTTTAAATTTCAATTTGTCCTCATTTCATCTTTTCTCTTTGGCGATTGACTGTTATGAGGAAGAAGGGAGGGACATATCAATGAGACAACCTAATTAACCACGATTATGAGAGAAAGTTTAGATCCATTTTTATTCAACCTCTGAAACACTTATAACACAGCTTCATACAAATATCCATATTCCTATAGACTCCTTCTTGGACTTGTTACAGGTATAACAATTTTTTATCATTATGGGTTTTTGGACTATTGTCTTCATCTTTATTGTTATTTCCACAACGTTTCGGCCGATATGTCCTCCGGCCTTCTTCAGGTGTTTGTCGAACTCGGGAACCTTCACGGAACTTCGAACTACGTCCTTTATTGAATCCACGGGTCGCCTGTTCTGATTCCGTTAGCCATAACCGAGTACAAGTGTTAAGTATTCCTGTATGGACACATAGCGTAACGGTTATAGGTGTTGGTTCCCTAAGCTTCTAATGAGACAATCATCTGGAGGTTGCAGGTTCAATCCTGACTGCAGGTGAGGGGTATTTAATATTTCTTTACCAACACACAAAACACAACCGAGAGGGTGGGGAAAAAAAGAGAACACACACGGACTTGGGTTATCTCCAAGCGCAAGAAGGGAGAGTGTACTCGAGCGAAATTCCCACAAAGCCCCCAGGAATGCTGACTCATCCTCTCACGTTGGCCACAGGCCCTAGCTCCTGCTCTCTTCGTCCTCATCCGGTCTTGAGGGAAATCTCGCGCACAAGCCCTTTCAGTGGGTTTCGCGCCAAAACAGACAAAGGAATCTTCAGACTGGTATTTACTCATACCCACACAATGAATGCCCAACATCGTGTCACAGTTAGTTGCATTTTAAGACTGCCAACAAAGATGAAGTTCCACACAAAAGAGAAGCAGAACATGTTGATTTTACCAGTGCAGTGGATGCTGCAAGGGCATTGGTCAAGATTAAACAAAAAGAGGGGAGGAAATCTTTTCAGAATTAGTTATGTTTTAAGACTGCCAACAAAGATGCAGCTCTGCATAAAATAGAAGCAGAACAAACGCAGTTAGCTGAGTATTACACAGGTGCATTCGTTTGTACATGAAGACACAGCTCAGACATTTCCTGCTGTATTAACAGAAACATTTGTAGAGGCACAAAAGAGTCTTAGGATATACAAGAGGCTAGCAGGCCCTCAGAGTTAGCTACTTTAGAGTTAAGGGTTGAATAGAGGACAAAGAGAGGGACAGTTCTGATACCAATAGATACAGGGAATGCAGTCAGTCAGACCATTGTAGAATATACAACTCCTGGGAAGAGACAAAGACAAATGAGTTTGTGGGAGGTGCACATAACCAGGACACTTAAAGAGGGGGTGTATCTGAAAGATTAGCACCCCATCTGAACAGGGATGATAGGCAGAAGCTTAGGAGAACATAGAAGTATCACCGAACAGAAAGTAAACGTGGCCCAAATCTGTTTTATTTGACCAAGAGGGTAAGGTTACATGCATTGTGCAGATCAATAGCAGTATCTATTAATATAAAAATATATTAATATAAAATACCTGCAAGCATTAATGCAGTGATATCAATTAGGTTAAATGAGTTCAAGACATCAGAACTAATTAGTTAAGAAAATTAAAATTTTCCTCATGAGAAACTTGGGCACAATAGAGAAATGTAGGGTTAGTGAAAGAAAGTAAAAATGTTTTCAACATTCAAATAATGATGAAAAATAGAAATGTTGGTCTAATGGGTAGAGTGTTTGCCAATGGTCCGGCAGACGGGGTTCAATCTCAGGTTGAGTCATACCAAAGACTTAAAGATGGTACTTGATACCTCCTTAACACTCAGCATTATAAGGTACATATCAAGGGTAAAGTGGAGCAATCTAGGAAAAGGAGTAGCGCCCTCCCCTCCACCTTGGTGTAGTAGCTATTGAAAAGGGAGCTTTCTGGTTGCCAACAACTTATCCTTCTTCTAAATTCTAGTTACTTTTAATTACAACTCATTGATTTGTCTTTTCCTGTTTCAGAAAGAAATGATATGTGTAGGAAAAAAGAATAAAGAATAAGCACTCAGTGAGACTCAAATTCATGTCTTCATTTACTTTCTGAAAGGTTTTACATGTCAGCTGCTTTACCAACTAATCTATAAGAGCATAGATGACATAAAAAGAAATACAAATAACACCTATGAAACAATTTACAACCCTTTTCTTGGATTAGTCATATCTACATTTGTTACTATTCTTTACACACTAGTAATGTTTATTGAGTAGATACTTTTATTTGAAACGGTCAATCATTATTGTTAATAAATATAAATAGTTTTATCTTTTACTTTCTTAATTCTAATTGCTTTTAATCCCAACTTACTTGATCTATAATTTCTGTGTGTAGGAAAAAAAGAATAAAAAGAATAAGCTCTTAGTGACATTCAAACTTATGTAACTTTTTTAACTTGTTTTACAAATATGAAGATTATAATTGTGCTGTATCAACTAATTCATGAATTCACATTTAAAAATTTATATAACATAGAAGCAAAGTAAAAATAAAATGCAATAAATTAATGTTTTTCTTTGTACTTATTAACTATAAATGACATTAAAGAAAACTCTTAACTTCTATAAAAAGGAAAATCATTTTTTTTATTTTTTATACAAATAATATGTTAGTTGTTAAATCCTATGAAAATATTCAATGAGGTGATTTTATGGACTTGTTTTTAATGGGAAGACTGTGAAAAACAAATGATCCACAACACAAAGGATGATATAAACATGAAACATTTCAATATATTGAGACATATTTTATTTTATAAAAATGTTTTACTCCAGTATTCTAATTTTTGAACTGGAACTAAAAAGTCTTATTCATAAAGTGCTGATACACACACATCATGAAAATATGGCTTCTCTTCAGTGTAGATACTGTTACAAATGCTGTTACCTATATTACAGGAAAATGATCAATCTCTGAAAATTTCAAACCTTCTATTTAACAAATGTATGCTGATCCAGAGACATCACAAGAATATGGTTACTTGATGGTGACTTCATCTACCTTTTATATTGAAAATTATGTAAATATGCTGATCCACACACTTCACAAGAACATGGTTTCTCTCCAGTGTGAGTCTATACCTGATTTTTCAAAGCAGATACACACTTCACAAGAAAATTTATCTCCTATGTGTTGGCATGTGTTTTAATGGTGATTCACAAAACCTACAACAATATCATTTCTCTACAGCATGTTCATGCATGAATCTTTTTTTCAACAAAAATGCTGATTTGTATACTTTTCAGGAATATAGTTTCTCTTCAGTGTGTTTCCGCATATGGCTGTTCAAATTAGATTTATCTAAAAATGCTGATCCACACACTTCACAAGAATATGGTTTCTCACCAGTGTGTATTCGCATGTGTCTTTTCAAATTTGAAATAGTTGAAAATGTTGACCCACAGACTTCACAGCAATATGGTTTTTCTCCAGTGTGTGTTCGCATGTGTGTTTTTAATATGGAATTGTTTGAAAATGATGCTCCGCACACTTCACAAGAATATGGTCTCTCTCCAGTGTGTATTCGCATGTGACATCTTAAATTATAACTCTGTGAAAATGCTGCTCCACACAGTTCACAAGAAACTGGTTTGTCACCAGTATGTGTTCGCATATGACGTTTCAAATCTGAATTCCATGAAAATTTTAAATCGCATATTTCACAAATATGACGTTTCTCTCCAGAGTGTCGTTTCATCGGTGCTTTTAGATTTGAGTTCATTTAAAATCTTAATCCACACGCTTTACAATAATATGGTTTCACTCTTTTGCATGTCTGCATATGTTTTCAATTATAAACTCCGTGAAGCAGTGAATGTACACACTTTATTAATGTTTTTTCTTCTGTAAGTATTTGCATATTTTCTTTGAAATGTGAATAAAAGAAAAATGCTCATATTCTAACATTGCAAGAATAACAAATGCCTCTTTTGTATGTTTGGATGTAACTATTTAAAGAGGAACTTTGTCAAAATGCAAATTCACATGTTTTGCAAGAGTACATTTTTTCATTGGCATGTACTTGCATATGTCATCTCTACTTTGAAAATTGTCAGTCTCTTGAACAATTGATATCTGTGAATGAAGAAGAAATATTATCAAAGAAAATATAGATTATTTGAGATTATAAAACTGCAAAATATATAATTCATGTTCCGTCATTTTTTTCAACTACTGTTTAGCAAATTCTATTAGATGCAATTTGAATACAATAATATTTTAACTTTTGATTAAGATTTATTTATTAGAAAGAAATCTCTCTCATTCTGTTCATATCAATCTCATTTTAATCAAATCTATGTCATTTTCTCAGAATTGAGATAAAATATTATAAATTTGAAAATTTTGGAGCTTTTTTTCTTAGTGAAGGGGAGGGGGCTTGAAAATGTTCACATTTAACTCATTAATTCAAATTGAAAGTTTGTATTTTGTAGATGAAACAGAAATAATTAATTTTTTTTTAAAAATTATCATGAATTCCAACTTCAATGTAGATCCAGTCAGCACAAGTCAGTTTTGATTTGAAAGGGTTAAAGGAAATTAAATCAGTACAAAAACGGTTGTTTGAAGTCATGTTACCTTCAAATTTGAATCTTATGCTAATTATCAGTCAATGAATTTCTTTTGTTGAGTAAAGAATTCTTATTACATCAAAAGCATCCAAAATCCATATCTTGTGACGACCTGAATGGATCATTTATTCAAGATCTAATTATCTTGAAAGTACTCACAGGTCACATACAACCCATAAACTATATCTTGTGACGGCTTCGATAGATTATTTATTCATAATTTTTACATAAAAATTGTTAGTATTCTAATGAATATTATCTGCTGATATCTTGTACCTGGCACATCACTAATTACGATTGCGACATATTTCAATAACTATAAACAGAAAAGAAAAACAAAAATTACAATATTATATTGAAAAAAGATTTTTCTTAACATTGTTCTTTCAAATGACTAGAACACATTTATTTGAATTCTGTCAAAAAGTCTTAATCTAATTAAAAAAAAGTATTAGAGGTTGTTTTTTAAGCAATAAACAATTAAGTATCTAAAGGCCCATGGGAAAAATTTGTGGAATTACCTTATCTTTTCTAACCCATAATTCAATTTCAAAATGGCTGCTTTTCTGAGCACACAGAAAGCAAAGAGCTGTTATAGATTTTCTATTCTAGGAAGGAGAATGTGTTGCAAAAATCCTCAGGAGGTTAGAATATTAATGGAAAGTAAAATTAGAGATGTATTTTAGCAACAGGACAATGCCAAGGTCTCACAATCGCAGTAAATTGCTGGATGACCTCTGCCTTATCAACACTATAATAATCCAGATCTGGTATCCTCAGACATTCATTTGTTTGGGCCCACAAAGGAATTACTCAGAAGACAGCAGTTCTCCAATGATGAGAAGAGGCAACTCACACATAGCTAAGAAAGCAGCCAAGAAACTTCTACAAGGTGAGTGTACATTCACTCATTTAAAGGTAGAATACTCCAATTGAGAAAGAAAGAGACTATGTTGAGAACTAGATTTAGAATCCTGAAACTTTTATGTGGACTTTAGTCTTCTTTGTATGCTTCTGTGATTAAATCTATTATAGTAAAGAACAAACCTTACATTTGTAATAATATAATTTTAAAATCTGTTGTAATCAAACAACAGGCATTAATTTTTTACTGACTTTTGTAATATTGTCATTATGACAAAAGCCTGAACAATCAAATGTTTTTGTTTCTGCTTTGTCAAGACAAAGACACATCAATATTAGTAAGTATAATTGAAGTCAGTTCAAGCACCTGCTGTCAATTGACAATTTCATGTAAAAAAATAAATAAATAAAAAATTTAAAAAATAAAGAGAGTAAAATTTAAGTTGATTACACTGACATTCAGAAATATTTATCAATTAAATGATTGGGAAGTGAACATTATAATCTGAAATTCTTTACAGTTTTCAAACATTTTCTGTGCTTTAAGTAACAAGAAGAAAGTGTGTTTTTATATTTTGAATTTTTCATTCAATGAGGGTATTTTTAATATAAAGGACAATCTGAAAGTAGAGTATTGAAAAAAAAAAAAAAAAAAGGAATAATTAGAAAATATAAGATATTTTCCTTCCTTTCTTTTTTTTTTCCTTCCAAAACTCTGATTTTGAGGATGTGTTTTTCTTTAAATTAAAGTTTGGCCAAGGAATTTATATTTTACTGGTTTTTCAGATCTGATATTCTTCAGAGTCTTTTGAAGCTTTTAAAAAAAAGTAACACCAATTATTGATGGTGTTAACTTGAACAAAAGATATTTATCGGTTTGATTTTCTTTCATTAAATGTCACCCTCATTTAGAAATTTTTTCATAAATTTTGACCCTTTAAATAAAAAAGAAGGAAGTGTGATTTTCTATTTTAATTTTTCATACATCCAGGAAAATAAAAATAGACAGTGAAAAAACTGAATCATATTTTATAATTGCCACAAATTTTAATGAAACTTCAATGGCTTAGACCCACATAGAAAGTGATTATTTTTCTTGAAATATTCAAAGAAAATAATCACTTCCTATGTGGGTTAAAGTTCCCTTAGTTATAGCAAAAATTCAATTTTCTGAAAAGAAAATTCTCAAGAATAACAGAAAATAGGAAATTTCTTAGAATTTTCTTTTCCTTGATTTGATATCCTTTGTTAATAGCTTTATAATCAGTTGTCTGAGGAAAATAATCACTTTGTATGTGCATCTAAGCCATTGAAGGTTCCTTAAAACTTGTGGTAACAATTTTCAGTGAAGTGATCAGAATGCATTCACAAATGATTTTAAATATTGCTTAAAAAATAAAATTAAAAATGAAAGAGTGAATTAACAAAATGTAAAATTCAGTGTGATACTACAAAAAGCTAATGTCAATAATTTTTAAGTATGGAAACCTTGAAAATATAGAGTTAACTCACATTTTCTTTTTCTCTGAGAAATATACTTAAAAAGCTACAACCACTTGAATGGATTTTTTCTTAAACCCTCTAAAACCAACCAAAAATAAACCAGTTGTCAGATGAAGATGGTTTGATGGAAAACAGTTTCATGATTGCTAAAAAAAAAAAAAAAAAAAAAATCAATGAAAAATCTACTTTTTAATACCATTGGTATATTATCAAGCAACATAGTTTCAAAGTCGGGGGAGGAGTCACTTTGTATATTTAGGTTATGTAATCATCATCAAAGCACGACAACAGCTAAGATTTCCTTGACTTTCTCTTTCCATTCATCAATCGATATTGGTCATTGTGTCTGCACAGAACTGATGAATATAAGTTTTTGTTGGTTAACATTGGTGTATTCATATGTCGGAGGAGCCGCCACCCATAGAAGAACATCCTTAATTCTCCTGCAGTGCCCAGTATGTATTGCTCATTTGACTCGTTGTATGGTTTGTGAGATAAGAGATAAGTGGCCATACAGCAGCTTTTTTGTAGGATGCAGCTTCCAGGATTTATTGAAAATAGCACAAAGAATTCTTATGCAATATTACTGACATGGGTCAGATTATGTAAACCCAACTAGTTGGTTGGTTGGGCTTTATTGTGGAGCAATCTTTGTAGGTTATTTAATGACAAATCCAGTTTATATACACACACACACACATATATATATATATATATCTCTTAGACAAAAATATAAGACCACCCCCAAAAATTAAGAAAAAGATATTGTTTAAAATTTCTAAATAATGAAAATCAGATATATGAAAGATAAGTTTAAGAGACATTTAAATGTAAAATATGAAGAAATTTCAATTCATATTTTATATGTATATTAGCATTTATGCTAAATTTTAATATTTATTTTTGATATAGATATATGACCACCGATAAAAACTAAAGAAAAAAAGGACTTAATTTAATTGAAAAATTTATTATATATAGTCTACGTAATATAAAAGCTATTAAAACTACAATTCTTAAAATACTGAAAGCATAAATCGCTAAAGGAAAGAACTAAATTATCTGAATTTGAGAAAGGTGAGATCACAGCTCTGAAAAGAGTCAGAAAAATCTCTGTAAGGTCTTAGGACGCAGTAAAACCGTTATCTGCATTTATTTGAAAAGTCCAAATAAGTATGGAACAAGAAAACCGACTGGTAGACCAGAAAAATTATCACCACAATTCAAGAGAAGAATTGTTCCCGAAATAAAAAAGAAAACTTTATCAACACCAAAAATATTGAAATCTCTAGTGGATGCTCTTTGCAATACTAGAACAATTAGAAGGCATTTAAATAATGAAAAAATTAAGAATAAGAAAAGAATTCATTGTTCAAGGTTAACTATGAAGCACAAAGAGAAACGACTGGAATATGCTCATCAATATCAAACCATTAGAGCTGAAGGATGGCGAAAAGTTGTTTTCTTGAACAAAAAGAAATTCAATTTAGATGGTCCAGATGGCTTTCAGAAAAAATATCCAGAAGAGAATTACTCAACAAAGCATAGTGGAGGAGGATCTCTTATGATCGGGGTGGGGGGGCTTTTTAATCTTCAGGAAAACTTAAACTACTATTTGTCAGTGGTCAACAAAAAGCAGCAGATTATGTGAAAATGCTAAATGATTTATCTCTCGCACAAGAAGGGCACCGTCTCTGTGAAGAATGGATTTTTCAGCAAGAAGTACTTGCTTGAACTAAAAAATAAAACTTCTTGACCACCCAGCATGCTCTCCAGACTTCAATCCTATAGAAAATTTGTGGGGATTGATTGTTGCAAAAGTTTATGAAGGAGGTTGACAGTACTCAACAATTTCTGAACTGAAAAATGCGATCTTAGATGCATGGGAAAAATACCGTCGGTTCAACTTCAGAAACTAGTTGATAGTATGCCTAGTGGATTTTTTGAGGTTATTAAAGCTAACGGCAAATCTACAAAATATTGAATAAAAAATTTGCCCTTATATTCTATAGTTCTGCTCATTGGTCTTATATTTATGTCAAAAATAAATTTTTAAATTAAGCATAAATGCTAATATACATATAAAAAATGAATTGAAATTTCTTCATATTTTGAATTTAATTGTCTTTATGCCTTATCTTTCATATATCCAATTTGCATAATTTAAGAATTGTAAACAATATCTTTTTCCTTCATTCTTTGGGGTGGTCTTACATTTTTGTCCAGGGGTGTATTTGTAAATAAATACTTTGTAGGTAACATTATTATTAAACAAGCTAGAGCTCATTTGTTTGCACACAGTTAAATTGTTTGAATAATTGTCATCCAACACTAATAATTCTATTCAATATCAATCATTTGTTTGTATGCAGTTAAATGGTTTTATGTATTGCGATTTACCATTAATAATTCTATCTAATATAAATAATAACCCCTAGTAAAAGACTGAACAATTCGACCCCTAGATGGGACCTTAACAGGCACTACCCCTCTGGGTCAGAGTGGTCCTGAGAGTAATAGTAATGAAGGAGTACTGAACATTCCCCAAATGCCAAGACTGGAGCCTCACTATCAAATACAGTTTAATGTCATACCTAATACACATCCACCTAAATCAACATCAGCCACTGTTTCAATACAATATAAATCTAAAAGGATAATAATTAGTGCTGTGATTTTTAACCATCTATTTATTTTGACCTAAACTTTTCTTTGGGGACCATAGTTATTTTCATGAATTATTTTACCTACTATGAAATATTCTGAATGAAGATACTTACTTGTTACCTTTATTTTTATATGTATTTTTCACCTACACACGTATACATTTTTATTGCATTTTATATTATATGATGAAATTAGGTCAAATTTTTAATTTTCACTGAAAAAAAATTCCAGAGATTTATCTTTAACAATTGTTTTATGCAAATGTTTATCATAAATAGCTTTGTTGCCATCATTTTGTTTGACTCCCTTATTGAAAATTTTGAAACAGTATTTTTAAGCAGTTACCCCCAACCATCATTTCAATTTTATAAAATTGCCAAACTAAAGACCTTTTTTATTAAGGAATAAGTTAGTCCTGAAAATTTGATGAAAAAAAACTAATAATCCTTTCTGAGATTTTTAAAATCATTTTTCAAAACAAAAAAAAATCCTTTACAAATACTTCCTGATTTTTATTAAAGGCATGTACAAAACACGCACGTTTTATCGACAATGTTATGATTTATTACGCCCCTTTTCTTCTTAAGTATGGATGATCAAAAGTATAATAATCGTTTTTTTTTTATGTTAATAAATTCTCAGAAAAGGTTTAACTTCCATAACGCTTTTTATATTGGTTCCTTCGGGAACATCCGTAGAAAAAATATCGTCCAATGAAAAAACGAACAAAAAAAGCTAAAAAGTATTATTTAGATAAAAAAATCTAAATCAGTCAAATTTATTTATTCAGTATTTTTACATGGATCAACAAAATCCCAGTCACCTGCAGTGAGTAGAAAAGTTTAATCTATCGTTAATTAAACGTCTAAAAAAAAAAAAAAATCAGAAATAAGAAATCCATATGAACAAAACAGACAAACCGTTATTTAAAAAAATGTAAACAAAATCTAATATTTCACGGAATTATCTTTAAAATATGTAAACGTTGTCAAACAAAATGATGGCAACGAAACGCATAAAAAAAAAAACCCAACTATTTTTTGAGGAAAATGTCTTAAAAGAAACTTCATCTTTTATTTCTGTAAATACCGAAAATTTAATTAAATCGGATAATAAGCAAATTTTTGGAGGAATTTAAAAAATGCTTTCGCAGGTGTGTTTTTGTACATATCGAATAAAACAGAACTTATAAAACATGAATTTTACAAAACCCTTAAACTTTTTCTAACCGAAATATCTCTGGTTTTACAAGTGTAAAAACATAATTTTAATTTTAGTATATGTACAGATGAAGCTGGAACTCGATTTTTTTTAAAGTTCTTTTCTTTAGTTTAAAGGATGTTGGTGAAACAAATTACAGGCGTTTTTTCATCTTATATCGTTTAATCATTAAAAAGACAAAACATTAATCTACTTCAAATTAAATAAATAAATAGAATTTACTATTATTATTATTATTATTATTAATAAATAAACAAACAACGTGAGTCTTTTGGTAAATGTTGGGAAGGAGCTAACGAAAAGAACCTATGAAGCATAAAAACGTACACGAAAAGAGGGTCTTGTTTAATATTAAATAATTAATAAATTCTTCCAAATTTTCAAGGAAAAAAAATCTAACCAAGCTAGGAACAGAATTCCATTTGTCTTTTTATTTATCCCTTTAAAAGATTTTCAGTAAAGCGCCGCTTAGGGCGATTGTCGTTAAAGACCGGTAGAAATGAAGAGAATGATAACAGGTTGCGTACACCAAAAATTGATGACGTCAAAATTAAAGGGGGACCACAATTGTAAAGTAGTATAAAAATCAAGTTTTTGGTGTCTATGATGAAAGTCAAGCTAACAAAAAAGGCCCACGAGATGAATAAAAACGTACACAAAAACAGGGTTCTGTTTAGCAATATAATTATATCATAGATCTAACAGTCAGTTTGGAATCATCATACACTTTTCTTAAAGATAAAAAAAAAAAATAATAAAGTAATGAAAGACATATTTATTGAAAATACATTTGCCAACAAAAATACCTGACTAAACTAAACTAAATATTTCATTTTAATTCGTAATTTTTTCGTAAGTAAAAAAAAAAAAAGAAAGTCTTCTGTAAATAAATACGTATATTTAAAAAAAAAAAAAAGAAATTATGATGAAAGAGATACTTACTTTCTGTCTTTCTTTTCTTTACGAAAGACCAATATCATGAGAGAGAGAGAAAGCAAATTTTTAAACAAACGAATTTAATCTGTTTGAATTAAATTTTAAACTGGCTGTCATTTCTGATCGATGCAAAATGTCTTCCACAAAGCAAAACTCAAGGGAGATAATAAAAATTATGAATAAATATTTTATTATTTATCAATATTATTATTACTTATTTATGTTTATCATAATTATTTTCGCTATATACGAGATTTTCACACCAGTTTTAAATGGTGTTTTTTTTTTTGTGTTTTTTTAAAGTGAAGTTTGAGTGTCAGCAAGTCTCCTCAGGTTTCCAGGACTTTTCTCAGTATTATAGGTGATTTCACCAGTGCTGTGGTCTTGATGGTCTTAATTCTTCTTCTTATAGACATTTATAGTGTGTAGTATTCATAGAGACTGCCACCAGTATCTTCCTATAATGCATTAGACTACTTTAATAGTAACATAGCATAGAATATTTCAGTAAAGAAAAACCACCAAGTCAATTTACACTAAAATAGCATATATTTTATATACATATATTTGCCCATAATTGTAAAAAATGATAAATGTTCCAAACCATAAAAAAGCTACAGACAGTGTTTTAAAGAACAAGAAGTGCTGAATTGAAGCAGTTAAACAGTTACAATTTGCTGGTGTAGGGAAAATTCTCAATAGAGAATTTGCACGCGCATGCTTCTTGAAGAGCAGAGACGAAAGAAAAGGTTCCTCTCTAACTGATGTCTGCTGCCAAAAAGAAGTAGCCTCTGGAATTGTCATATGACCAACAGTCACCTGATTGTCGGAAGCTCTGTCCATAAATCCCGCAAAGGGAGACAACTATGCATTGTTCTCCAATCCTCTGATCTCCAGTTCTCCTCTCAGGTTTTTTCCAGGTCCTTGGGCACAATTTCAAAGTCACCAACGACTATTGGTAGTACCATCACTTTCTTGATCCACATTTTTTTCATCTCTCTTGTAAGATCCAAGTATATGTCTCTGTTTTCACTTCCTGTTCTTTTCACTCAATGGTCAACTGGAATGCCAAGTTCTTTTCTTCTCATTAATTAAAGTATGTCTCGTCAAGATTGCAGGCTCAAACAATTTTATGCGTCTCATTTTCTTCAACAAATTGTTTTCTGAATATATCATTTGTCAATATGGTCAAATTTTAATCTCTTGCACAATTCCCAGTAGATCACCTTTGGCACCCAGTCATGTCTGCACTTGCATTCCTTTTGTGCCAGTTTGCTACATTCACTTATTATTATCATTTACTCAATGGGAACCTGAAACTCTACATTGATAATTTCTCTTCACTAGTTTCCCACCCCAGTTTTTAATACATATGTTTTTTGTAGATTTTTATTTAATTCATGGTTCATTAGTTCTGAACATTGTTTAAAGATTATCTTTTGAAAGCTTAGAAGACATGTCTAGTTTATCATCTTGATTTTAATGAAAGTCAACAACACTTACCGGAAGAATGGATCATTTGAAATGTTATCGGGCTGAGAGGATTTGGTTAGTTACTTGTGGTTGTAGTTGTATAATTGTAGATTGTTGATTGTTGTTGTCGTGGTCTATGGGGTTGATTATGAGTTTTTGGTATCTGACTCCTTTTTCTTATCCCAATAACTTGTCTTTATCTGTGGAAAGAAGGCTGAAAGAGAATTATGGAAGGAAGGAAAGAGATGAGAATACCTTTTTACTAAAACCATTATTTTTGAGTCCGCAATTATTCTGAATAATAGAAGCAGTTTTGTCGCATACACAAGGCACTGAAATATATTCCTCATTTTCTGAGGTAAAAGTTTGAAGTTTGTTGTTTGTCCCATAAGTGTTCACATTAAGGTATTTTTAGCAGAGGCTGTTGCTAACAGGACACACAACCTGTCGCTAAGTCCAGGACTTAGCACGTATGTGCATTACCTTTCCAGCAGCCAAAAGAAGGAACTCTGTCCAGTACCAGTGGTGAATGCTTCATAAGAGAGGATTTCTTTTTGGTACCAGGAAGTCTATCTTTCAGGCACGTGTGGATTTTGCTTCCTGTCAGAGGCTTCTGGGAAACTGCTACATTTCTAAATTTATTTTATTTTATTTTTCATTTTCTTTTTATTTAATCTTTACAACATAATAAAACAACGAATGCCAAGAAATGGTTCATTTGTCAGAAAAACCTTTAGTATATTATAATTCTCTATACATTGCAAACTGTTATAATCATCTTGATAGCTATACTCACAATGTTTTGGTCACTCAACTTCTTCAGCAGCCTTTTACCACAATATATTTTCAAGTTTTCTTAAAAAATACTGCACTTATAACAGAAAGAACTTCATATTTCTGTTTGGCATGTAAATTAATTTGACCATTATGGTCGTCACATATTTTCACTCAATGAGGATGACTTATCCTATTCTGCCCGGACCAGTTTTCCCGGGCAACATAAAAATGGTGAAAGCCCGCCAAACTCATTCTTCCTCAGAATCTTTCGAGCAGGACGGACATACTTTCTGTCCGCTCCCTTCAAAGCAGCAGAATCACAACACCATGAGGAGAGCCATCTAATTCATGGACCTTTGAGTCTACTCTTTTAGACCAAAGGTCCCCAAATGAATATGAATTAGATGCATTTATTCAACTACATAAAGGAACACTTTTATGTTGCCTCTAACTTTTGCTATGTCTACAGCGACGCTTATTTTTGCTCAGACATTCAGCTACTTCATTCCTGGCTGAATATTCATTCCTGTTCAAAAATCAGCAACCCAATATTTGTCTTGACTCAAGCGACGCATATTCCGCCCAGACATTTAACTTCTTTATCCTTTCTCAATTCAATAACTATTTTTTTCTCCTCACTATGACGACCACCACAAAGGCTTCCTTTCCAACAAACCTTTATTAAACTTCTAAATTGAAAACCTTTCCATATCTTCACTACGATTCATTTATTTTCATTTTAATATAACAGAGAGGGTAACCTGAACCAGCTTTGTCGTTATGCACTTATGTAAAATAGAAAAACAATATTTCGTTGAAAAAAAATCAAACTTGAGAATCAGACCATGGTTTGGCTTCTTTGTTTAATGGCATAACAACCTTCATGGGTTATTTAATGTCAAAGCTATCTTTGTAGAAGAACAGTAGTGGTACTATTTAACCCATAGCTTGGGTGGGGGCAGATAAGAGAGTTCATATCTTTCCCAAGGGGATTAGTCTGAAAGTTGATGTAATAGTTTGACTGGAGTTTGAACTCATTATGATGTTGCAGGCCAGTACATTAGCCACAACATCATGGGAAAACCCCATAGACTCATCTGATGAAGCAAACTGGAGAAAGTAGACGATAAGCAGCATCATTGACTTGCAGCTTTAAAGATTGTACATTATAAATAACACATTTATATGGTTTTAAGTAACAATTTCAATTGTCACGTGATATCCCACGGAGACGATAGAAATAAGATTAATACTATCCTCCCGTTGGAATGAACAGTGGCAAGCCGTCAAAGATTGACCGTTAAGAAAGAATGTAGGTTACAAAGGGGATACCAACAGATGTTGGTACTTAGTAACCTCAGGTCGCCGGACACCAGGGGGAAGGAGGGAGAAGCCAAATGATTGGCTGGGACCCTAAAACGGAAGTGGCACCTTCTCCCCGTCGGCGAAAAGAACGCAAAGAAAAGTCAGTTATTGGAAAGGGCTCGTGGCAGACAGACCCATAGCCATTACTCCGGGTGAAGAAGACAAAAACATATCTCGGACACGAGGGACCCAAGTTCTTCAAGCCAGTGTTAAAAATAGCTTAAAGTCTATTAGCCCGTGAAAGAAGAAAGATTCTCCAGTGGAACCCCGTCGAAAAATAAGATAAGTAACTTTGGGGCTATTTCTCCTTATACCAAATTTTATATACCACTCTCTCTCTCTCTCTCCCTCAATTTGAAGAAAAACGAAAGAACAGAAAAGAAGAAAGACATTTAGGTCCATGGACTGTTCAATTCATTATATATTTGACACTTTGAAAGTGTATCTCTTTGTATAGTAAAGGATTCATGTATTTTATGTTACCACGTGGTCGAAGTTGTTCTTTGCCGTGTCTTCTATGAATTATTATTATGACTAAACCTATAGGTCCATATCTTCCATTGTCTAGAGGAAGGAAGGAAAGCGACCTGGTGGGTGTGTGGATAGTGTGAAATTTGGAACCCCTTGCCAGCGGCGGTCAGTCTAGCCCTAAATTAATCCCTCACATAATATGCCAGTTCTTATATGCCTGAGAGAAAAACTCTGAATGAGGACTTATTCTACAAGGGATCGAGTGCCAACCTGCCCCGTCTTCACACGTGCAAAAATAAAATCCCGTTTTGGGATTTTAGTCAATTTGCCATCACACAATGTAAAAATAATATTTGGCTTTCACACATCTATATGGTTCGAGAAATAATTTCTATGTAAAAATAATATTTGGCTTTCACACATTCATATGGTTTCAAGTAGCTATAATAATAATCCTTCATAAAGAATTTAGTTTTAACTAACCATTCATAATACAAACAATTTAAAGTTATATGGCATCAAGTATTCCCATCAAATACAAATAATTTTTAAACAGATCTATTTGACCCATACAAGGGAACCTAATAGGTATTACCAATCCAAGTCAGAATGGATTTAGGAGTAATGGCAATGAAAGGAGTACTCCATACTCTCCAAATCTTCAGAACAGGAGCCTCACCATCAGATACAGTTAAATTGATTTGTAAAATCTGTTACCAATATTGTTCCTCTTGCCAAATTTTCTACTTGTTAATAACATCGATTATTTTTACTTTAGATGAGTGTTATTCAATGACTGATTGATTTTAATGGTATGTCAACCCACCAAGGTTTATTTTATGCCTTATGGTTAGGGAATTGCATTCATTGTTCATTTATATGAACTTTTTAGTGTAGTTCTTTCTCAAGATTGATTAATCTAATAGAATGTCATGCCACCTAGGGTTATTTCATGCTTAGTGGTTAGAGAATTGCATTCATTATACATTTACATATACATTTTTGGGTAGTGTTCTTAAATATTTTTTGCACACAGTTACGTGGTGCTTTCAATAAGTTCCAGTTTTTTTTTTTTTTGAACAGACATTTAAAATTGTCATAGACTTTTGAAAATTCAGTATGCTATTGCTATACATCTTATGAGATGACTAATTTTTATGATTTCAGGTTCAAATGAACAGCTACAGCAGCAATTAGAATACACCCTACTAAAGCCTGATGGTCACAGTTGGTGAATTTCAAAAATGCAATCTGGACTTTAGAAGAACGATATGCAATAAAATTCTGTTTTAAACTTGGAAAAAATGCCATGCTATAGAAGCTGGATCTACTGCTATGACCCAGAGACCAAGAGACAGAGTTCCCAGCGGAAGCATGCTGGCTCTCCCAGACTCAAGAAGGCCAGACGGAGCAAATCCACCCACAAACTTTTGATGATCCCTTTTTTTGACAGCATTGGCATAGTCTACATGCACTAGGTTCCCACTGGACAGACAGTCAACAAGGAATACTATGTTGAGGTTTTAAGGGAGTTCAGGAAGAGATTCCGTCGGAAGAGGCCAGCACTCTTCAAATCGGGTCAGTGGCATTTCTGCCAGGACAATGCACCAGTCCACAACTCCATCCTTGTCACAGACTATTTGACCAAGATGGGCATCAAGATACTTCCTCACTGTCCCTATCATCCAGACCTTACTCCCTGTGACTTTTGGTCATTCCCTAAGCTCAGAGGCCGTCATTATGAGACAATTGAGGAAATGAAAGAGGCTGTGACGAAGGTCATTGACACACTCACACAAAAGGACTTCCATGGGGCCTTCAAGAAGTTGTTGGAATGGTAAAAGTGCATTGCAGCTGGAGGAGATTACTTTAAAGGGGACTAGAGTTTCATGTGTGTACTATCAATAAAAGTGCCCATACGAAAAAAAGTCTGGAAACTTATTTAATGATCCTCGTATTGTTATGCTTTGACCTTTTGACCCGGCCAAAAATGCCATTCAAGGTGATGCACCGGAAGGAAGTGATACATTCTAATGGCAGTTATGAGAGGAAATTGCGTGGGCGGAAATTGGCTGATGAAATGGGACAAGGTAAAGCCCATAATACACTCATAGACTGATGCACCGGAAGAGAGTGACCTGTGAACTGCATGACAGTTATTTCCGCTTGATGACGATTAAACATTCGATTTCAAAGATTGAGTGGGTGATTGTGTAGGCGTTGAACTATTATATAACGCAGTCAAGACGGAAGTTGAGGAGTTGGCAGTGGCAGGGGCAGTTGGCAGTTGAGTTCGACGCCCAGGGGGCGAGTGTAGTTGCCAGTAGAGTTCCAGTGGAGACGAGATGGGGTAGGGAAAGCCACACCAGGCCAAAGGGGCCTGGGTCTCTGATGACCTGAGGTCTGGAGAAGATGCTGATAAGATGCAATAAAGAAAGCCATCACACAGCAGAGTGAGCCCCTAGGCCTCCGGTTGAGCAGCACTAAAGAATGAGAAAGACACAACGTGACGGTCATAACAGTGGGGTCAAAATATTGCAGTTTATGTTCGGTCTCCAGCTCCCTTTCACAGTAAAACCCCACACAACCTTTTCGAACCCTTGCAATAAAGTGAGGGGTAAATATTTGTAAAGAAGTCTTCCTGCATCGTTTATTCCTGCATCTGTCTTTGTCACTGCGTCTTAATTATTGTGTCGTTATGATACGGCACATGAGAATATAGTAGTATATGATATGTTATTCTTATCTAATACAAATACTTAGCACACAGTTGTATGATTTCAAGTATTCCAAATTTATCCATATTTACCTGACCCCTCCGCTCGGGTAGGATATGACACAAGGTCAATTTTTAAGCGGAGTTTAACAGGTTTGAATTCAGAGTTTTCCTTCTCTGAGACTAGTATTCCAAAGTTATCTGTTGGAAATTTGTTTAAGATGTGTATTTATTGAAATAATTACAATTTTCAGACAACTGTTTATCCAAAGTTCTCACAATTTGACAAAAGTGAAAGTTTTCATGAAAGAAATTTGTCCAAATGTTCAGTTCAAATCCTGAAAAGGCTGTTTACATTTCATTCCACACAAATGCTTTTGGGAAAGGCATGAACCCATCAGTTCTCCCTTCTGCAATCAGTAAGTAGAAAGGCAGACTAGGTTCTTTAGTCTTGGTTAGGCAAAAAGGTTAAAAGAAAAACTCTGGATTTAAACCAGCTTGACTACACTTATTTGCGGCAGAGGGGTTGGGTAAATACATACTTTATGATAGTTTTACATCATTGTGCATCGTATATCTCTTTTCTAACTCACACCCATTAAAAATGCTAACATCGTAGATAAAAACAAGGTTTCTGTATAGTGTGAGTTTTCATGTGATTTTTAAAATGGGAATTCAATGAAAATGCAGATCCACAGATTTCAAAAGAATAGGGCTGCTCTCTGATGTGTGCGTGCATATGGTTTTTCAAACTTGATCTATGCAAAAATCCTGATGTACATACTTCACAAGAAAATGGTTTTTCTCCAGAGTGGATTTGAATATGGCATTTTAAATTTAAACTCCATGAAAATACTGATCCATACACTTTACAATATTATAGTTACTCTTCAGTGTGTGTTCATGTGTTTTTTCACAAATGAATTATGGGAAAATGCTGATCCACATACTTCATAAGAATATGGTTTCTCTTGTGTGCGTTAAAATGTGTTTTTTCAAAAAGGAATTTTTTAAAAATCTTGTGTCACCCATCTCACAAGAATATGGTTTATCTCTGGCATGTGTTTTCATGTGCCTACTTAAAATAAAACTGAGAAAATGAAGACCCACACACTTTACATGAAAAAGGTTTTTACCTCTAGGGTGTGTTCACTTATGTTTTTAGACTGGAATTTTCTGAAAAAGCTGATCCACATACTTTACAAGAATATGGTTTCTCTCCAGTGTGAGTTTGCATGTGATATTTCAAATTTGAACACAAAGGAAACTGTGATATGCATACTTCACAAGAAAATGGTTTCTCCTGAGTGTGTACTTCTATGTTTTGATATGGAAATTTCAGAAATTGCTGATTCACACACTTTACATGGAAATAACTTCACTCCAGCATGTGTTCCCATGTGGTTTTTGGCATCTCAATTTCACCAAACTCTTGAACCACATATTTCCCAATAATATTGTTTCTATTTGTCTTCTCATAGGGAATTTAAAATTTGAATTGTCAAAATCTTAATCCGCCAAATTCCCAATAATAGGGTTCCTCTCCTTTGTGTGTCTGCACATGTCTTTTTAGATTTAATCTTTTGAAAAAGCTGATGCACACACTTAATTAAAGTAGGGTTTTTTTCCAGTGAATCGTCTTACTCTCTACTCTAAAATAGGAATCATGAAAAAAATCTCAGTTATAGATTTTGCAAAAATAACAATTGTCTCTTCTGAGTACTTCAAGGTAATTATTTAAAGAAGAACTTTTGTCAAAATGTAAATCCACATGGTTTGGAAGAACGTTTACTGTTTAGCATGTGTTTCTCATTTGAAAATTATTCTTCTTCCCAAAAATTGATATCTGAGAATAAAAAAGAAATATTAATAAAGAAGCAATATTACTAAAGAAAAGAAGAAACTCCAGCATTATTTGCAATTATAAAATTATAACTGAAAAAATATAATTCCGGTTCAGTCATATTTTATCCATGTGTTCATCAAACATAATCAAATGGAATTTAAATACAAAAATTCTTTTTACTTTTGCCTAAAATTTATTCATTTGAATCACAAAGAAACTTCCCTATTGATAAATATATGAGAAAATAGTTTACAAATATCTTGCAAACAAAACAGTGAAGAAATTCTGTCAAAAAATGTCTTCTTTAAAAATAAAACTGGTGGAGACAGAAAGAACAATTTTTCATCTCAATATTTTCGCAATATCTATCCGACCCACACTGGATAATGGCCAAAACATATAATAAGGTACAAAAGGACAGAGTACTGTGTTATAGGAAAAGAATAATTGTGTAAAATGATGCTGATTGAACAACAAATCCAAGTGACGTACACATTACATCAGTCTAATCAATGATGATCCACCCATTTCAAGGAAATCAAAGAAGGAACCCATGGTCGCATTATTCACATGCAAAACTGAGTACACATAGCCTTTTTACCACACAGGAAAGTCTATACCTCACGCAACTGTTAAACAAGATGGATCCTCGATAAGAATACAATTCTGTAAAAATATTCAGGGACAACCATGGTGCAATAACACTTTCCTGAGACTCTGCACACCAACAAAAGTATAAACAAATATAAATACCATTTTATCAGGAATGTCCTGCACAATGGCAGTATAAATATTATTTCCTATCCAACAGCCAATACGCTTGCAGACATTATAACAAAACTACCAAAAAATAAAAGAATTTAAAGGACTTTTCTTCAGATTTTAGCAAAGCTAAGCTAATATGATTTTATCATATATATAAAAATAAACCAAATATGAGATCATTGGGAGGTGTTGAAAGAGTTCTATACAAATCCGATAACTCCTACAATTATCTTCTCTTTGTTAACCCTTTTCTATCCATAAACCCTTAATAAAGTTTATTCTTCTTTACAGAATGTACAAGTGTTTTTTTTCCTCTGAGTTTGTCAATTCCTAATCGTTTTTCCACAATGGAACATCTATTTTAGGTTTGGTTTGGATTACTTTGTCTAATGGCATATCAACCTTCATGGGCTATTTAATGCCAAGGCCATCCTATATCAATTTTAACAGGTAGTACTTAGAATAAGCTGATTTTATTTATTTATTTTTTTTTGGATAGGTAACCCTCCTCTCCAAAAAAGTGGGGTCTTGGGTATTACAAAAAACTGGAGATCTGGTAGAGGGATTCTTTCATTGACATTACAATCAGGTCCATTCTGACCAAGAGCAATAGTACTTCTTAGGCGCTTACATCTATGGGCCAAAGAAATCTGTTTGAAAATTACTAGCCTAATTACTTGAAACTTTAATTGTTTACAAACGATTATTATTATTATTGGTTACTTGAAACAATATAACTGTTTGCAAATTATTTGTATTGGATAGAAATAATTGATAAAATGTGATAATCTTTCTTTAATGATTTTAAATTAGGCAAAAACTATAATCTATTATTATTGCTTTAAGGAAAAAATTATTTTGAAGATTCTTGTATTACAAAAAACACTATCTTAATTTCAAATAAAGAAGCAACAGCTTTAAAAGTTGCCCATTAGATTCTTTCGGGGGATTTTCAGTAAATTTAATATGACCTTTCAAAGAGCCAGCATATGAATGCTGAAAGTTCCCATAGAGTGTTCGCCAATGGTCCAGAAAGACCTGGGTTCAATCCCAGGTCGCGTCATACCAAGGACTTTAAAAATGGTACTTGATACTTCCTTAACACTCAGCAATATAAGGTACATATCAAGGGTAAAGTGGAGCAATCCAGGGAAAGGAGTAGCACCCTCTCCTACACCTCGGTGTAGTAGCTATTGTAAAGGGAGCCTTCTGGTCGCCCACTTTACTTACTTATTTATTTTGCTGGTTTTAAATTTCTTGTAAGAAAACTGAGTTGACCAAATTTAGTTTTAGCAAATAATTATCTTTGAAAATATTTAAAAATTTTCAAAAGATATTTGAGTTCCTAAAGAAAAAAAATGAGGAAATTATTGAATTTTCTAATTTTTTCTTTTTCTGATTTGAATTAGTTTTATACCCTCAAACTCACCGCAAATTTTGATATTTTTTGGAAAAAAAAAACAAACAAACTTTTAATTGCTTTTTAATATTTAATGTTTTACCAGAAATGATTACCATATCTTTCATTGCCCCAAAAACATTAATTTCCAAATTCAAAAAAATGATTTCTGATTTTTATAACAAACTTTTCTTTTTTTTTAAAATACATTTCTAAAAATTTTCAGAGAATAAACAATTTGTTTTTTTTTTATGGGTATAAAATTAGTTCAAATCAAAAAAAGGAAAAATTCAAATATTTTACAATTTTTCCTTTTTTTCCTTTCAATTTCAAGGTACAAATTTTATCTGAAGAATTCAAATAATAAAAAACTGTCATTATTAAAAAAAAAAAAAAAAAAAAAAGAATTGATACTTTAAAAAATTTCATTTTTACAATTTACCATTTTTCAAATTAGTTAAAATTAGAAAGTAATAACTTGAAGACAAATTAAAATTATTTCTCTTCATCTTGTTACATCCTCATCATGTCACTCTGCAATCGTGGATCTCCCTGATCCTCTTTCGCTCCTGGCTGGTCTTCCAGGCTACATCCGGTATCGGTACAGAGCTGTTGTAGATAGGTTCTAGCTAGTCGTCTAACCTTTGCTCATCCATGTGAAAGGGTACACAGGAATACATCGCTCAAGAGTTCATCAATACTTCTCCAGCAATGTCCTGCATGTCTGGTTTGTCTAATTTGGATAGTTTTCATGATGAGTGGCAAGCGGCTGCACAGCTTCTGTTTCCTAGGGCACTGCCTCCAGGACTTGTTCAATACAGCTCACAGCATTCTTGTGTAATTGCCGTCAAGTTTTTTCTCCATATGTTTAGTGAGCGCCTATGTGGTGCATCCATATAGCAGTATTGACATGACAGATGCCAGGAAAAAAAACAGTGCTTTATTTTATCGATCAGGTCTGACTTCTATATGTCTGATAGCCTATCAATAGTTGTCCATGCCTTTGCTAGTTGCATGTTGATGTCATTCTTGGTTGATAAGACACTGCTTTCAAGGTAGGTGAACTTGTCTACTAGTTTCAGAGGACTGCCCTTTAGTGTGGAGATGTTGCCTCATTGATTAAAGCACATGTATTCTGTTTTGTCTGCATTGACATGTAATAGTTTGTGTGGCGTATCTTCTACTTCTTTCCTTTGCCAGCTTGAAATCATTTTCTTTCATTAAATCTATAGACGTTTTAACCATGTAGTCTAGACAGATAATAAACAGGTATGGGGCTAATGTATCTCCTTGCAGCACACCTGCTACAATGTTGAAGTAGTCTGTGTCTCCATCTGGTGAGCAGACTTTGATGTACATCTTTTTTTATTTCATACTATTTCATTAAAAAAACTTGTCACAAATAACACCCTGTTGGTTGGGGCTGTAGAATATGCCGACTTCACCTCTGCAGAAGGGTTAGACCCCTCCCCAATGACGTCACCTGTTCAGTATGGGTGGCGACTCATAAGGCACTCAGACGGAACCCAGGTGGTTGAGCAGTCACTGATCTGGCAACAGAGTAGTTAATGGCTCAAAACACACCACTTTGGCCCTTACTTGGTCTGACAGGATTGGGCCTGATCTGATCAATTGGCTGGTCCCGACATGCCCTAGCACATATATTTGTTTTTCTCCCGATCATATAATACAATCTGCTCTTGTGGAACTATTCCATCTGCTCTTGTGGAAACATTCCCAACCCTTTATTTTATATATGCAAGAAGGCGGGGGCTGAGGGTCAATTGTGCTGAGAGTCAAGACTTTTAACTACTGTTAGATTATTGCATAACTAAAACCAAAATTTTGCAGAGGCTCAGAATCATGCTCTTGGCATGAGTATACTGGTATTGTATTCCCTTGGTTTATTCCCAACATAAGTTGGACTCTGTGGTGGGTGGTGGAGCATAGGACCAATGAAAAATATACAACACTCTTGGCGTCCTCTTTTAAAAAAACAAAGCAAAATCTTAGGGAATCAAGTTCTGAAAGTGACGACGAAGAAATCACTAGATTTCCAAGATTCATTGTCTTGGAACCTCAAGATGATTTTCCATTGGCAAGTTTATCCCTGTTCATAATTGAAAAAGTAATATCTTCCAATTTACAGCCAAAAACAGTTAAAAAACTGCAACGCATTGATTTGGTAATTCTCAAAATTCATTGAAATTAAGAAAGAGTTAAATCACAAAAGATACATATTCAATAATAGAAACCAGAAAGAAGGAGAAACATTCCTGTTTTTCTGAATGGATATTACTACACAAGCTGAAAAGTGTGACTTTGAATAATGAAAGGACAACATGGTACATGGCCAAATAATATTGAGTATTTAGAGTAAAAGAACAAAATAAAATTTAAGAGACTTGGCTGATCCAGACTTCAACACGGACTCTATAAATATGTGTAAATAATAAAAACCAACACTTAAAAAAAATACAGCGATGGACTGCGGAATCATAGTAAGTGAGTTCAAACTCCAGTCGCACTATTATGTTCACTTTCGGACAAATACCCTTGGGAAAGGTATGAACCCCGTTATCCTTCCAGCTATGGGTTAAATAGTAACACTACTGTTCTTCTAGAAGAATAGCTTTGCCATTAAATAACCCATGAAAATTGATATGCCATTAAACAAAGAAACCAAACCAAACCAAAACAGATAAGACTCATTAATTCATAAAATAAAATCCAGGTGAGGATACCTGAAAAAAAAATTATTACAATAATGACTGAGAAAGAAAAAAATGAATATGGAAGATGTGGCCGTCACCACATGAGAAGAGTTTGGTTGAACTAATCCTCTAATCACTAAAAAGAAATTGACCAATTATTCAATTATCAAAAGATGCTGACTTTGAGGAATAAATTAATTTTTTTTTAAGGAATTCTTAATCTGGAATAGAGAAATTAACTAACCCCATACCTATGCAGTCCCACACCTGTTTGAAGCTTGCCTTTATATAAACCAGAGATTTTGGTAGCTTTAAAGTTGCCTTTTCAGTTGCTACTGAAGTCCACATCATTGACCCAGACTTACAGACTGTGAAATTCTGCCTTACTTCAACGAGGAAAATCACAAGTCCAATGTCATGAAAGATAGCAGCACTGGGAAAGAATTTGCATAACTGTATTTTGTCATAAACTTTTTTGAATTTTAGAATCGTTTCATATATTGACTGGAGTTGAGTCACACAAATGATCATGCAGCCGCTAAGTGATAGCCATACATCACCTAATACCAATAATAATCAAACTACAATATGGACAGGAGGCTGGATGGTTATCAAAGCTATAGAGTTTGTCCAGACCAACTTATTACTCAACAACATCATGGGTCTCTTTCTGAGCAACTGATGAAGAGTGACCTTGCCTTAACAGCCAGAGTGTATTAAGACTTTGGGTGAGGCATAATGGCTTTACATCTATAGATAAATGGTAGGTGGGATAGATTTTTTTAAACTGGTGCCCAAAACACAATTTCAACTTTGTTCATATAACAATGGGAAAACATTTTTAATCTTTCACCATTGCACTTTCTTAGTTTGTGATTGGGACAAATTGTGAGAATATGTTGAGGATAAAAACAGGATCAATAGTTTTAAAAAATAATAGTGATAGATTTTGAGAGTACAGCAGAGACAATATATACTTAGATCACCCAATTTTGGGGGTGGGGGCTGGAAGTCTTACTCCTCTGCAGGGGATACAATCAGCATATTTTATACTCACCAACAGGATAATGAGCCAGATTAAATAAAAAGAAACTTTCAAAAAAAATTTTTTTTTCTATCATAAATAAATCACAACTACAAAAAAGAATTTTCTCCCCTATAAAAGGAATACCAGAACAATTTAGATGTGGATAGAAGCTGAAGTTTTTTCCACTGTAATTTGTGCTGAAAAGCTGCAGAAGTGAACAATTACTCTCTGTTTTGATGTGAACTGAATATGCCAGCTTAAGTTAAAATCTAAATAAAAATTAATTTTATTGGCAGGCTTAATTGAAATAGAAAAAAAGGAAATAAAAACAAAAGAACAAGGGACAAAAAGTAATTTTTATACAGAAACTTGTATCTTAATATGTATTTTAACATTTTAATTTTCTCAATGTTTTCTTATTTTTACCTCCCAAAAGTGACACATTTAGCACCATTCTAGGTTAAATCTCCAAATTTTGTGGCCATCACAGATTTTGTTCAAAATTAGTCAAGAACAAATGGGAACTAACCTGCAAAAACTTGAAAAATATGTAAGACCCCAAGTTATTTAAAAGGATACAAAATTTCAAATGTATTTTTAAATTGGAACATTATAAACATCTTTCTCAAGTGACTTTACGATAGTTCCACATCATTCTGTATCATAAGTGTCTTTTCAAACTGAAATGCTTCAAAAATGTTGACTAACGCTATGATCAAAAACAAGGTTTCTATGTAGTGTGTCTTTTCATGTGTCTTTTCAAATGGGAATTCCATGAAAATGCTGATCCACAAACTTCACAAGAATATGGTTTCTCTCCAGTATGTGTTTGCATGTGCCTTTTTAAGTGAGAACTATGGGAATGTGCTGACCCACATATTTCACAAGAATATGGCTTCTCTCCAGTGTGTGTCCTCATGTGGGTTTTCAAAGTAGAACTGTCTGAAAATGCTGATCCACATACTTTACAAGAATATGGTTTCTCACCAGTATGTATTTGCATGTGTCTTTTTAAATGTGAATTTAATGAAAATGCTGATCCACACACTTCACAAGAATATGGTCTCTCTCCAGTATGCGTTCGCATGTGCCTTTTTAATTGAGAGTTATGAGAATACATTGATCCACACACTTCACAAGAATATGGCTTCTCTCCTGTGTGTATCCGCATATGGCTTTTCAAATGTGAATTCCTTGAAAATGCAGATCCACACACTTTACAAGAAAATGGTTTTTCACCAGTGTGTGTTGGCATGTGTCTTTTTAACACAGAATTTTCAGAAAATGCCAATCCACAGACCTCACATGAAAATGGTTTCTCACCTGTGTGTTTTTGCATATGGCGCTTCAACAAGGAACTCTGTGAAAATGCTGATCCACATACTTCACAAGAATATGGTTTTTCTCCAGTATGAATTCGCATATGTATTTTTAAGCGGAAATTCTCTGAAAATGATGACCCACATACTTCACAAGAAAATGGTTTCTCTCCTGTGTGTGTTTGCATATGTCTTTTTAATTTAAAATTGTCTGAAAATGCAAATCCACAGGTTTCACATGAATATGGTTTCTCTCCAGTATGTTTTTGCATGTGGGTCTTCAACTGATAACTCAATGAAAATGAGGATTCACATATCTTACAAGAATATGGTTTCTCTCCAGTGTGTGTTCGCATATGACTTTTCAAACTTGAATGCTGAGAAAATGCTGATCCACACACTTTACAAGAATATGGTTTCTCCCCAGTATGCGTTCGCAGGTGAAATTTTAAATATAAACTGAGAGAAAATGCTGATCCACATATTTCACAAGAAAATGGTTTCTCTCCAGTGTGTATTTGCATGTGCTTAGTCAAACTAGAACTGTGTGAAAATGAAGATCCACAAATATTACATGAAAAAGGTTTCTCTCCAGTGTGTGTTCGCATGTGTGTTTTTAAATGGGAATTTTCTGAAAATGCTGATCCACACATTTTACAGGAATATGGTTTCTCTCCAGTGTGTGTTCGCATATGACTCTTCAGATGTGAACTCTGAGAAAATGAAGATCCACATACTTTACAAGAAAATGGTTTCTCTCCAGTGTGTGTTTGCATGTGGCACTGCAAAGTTGAACTCTGTGCAAAAGCTGTTCCACACACTTCACAAGAAAATAGTTTCTTCATAGTGTGTGCTCGCAGATGTCCTTTTAATATGGAATTTTCTGAAAATGCTAATCCACAGATTTTACAAGAATATTGTTTTTCTTCCTCGTGTGTCTGCATAGGTATTTTTTACTTAAAACTCAGCAAAAAGTTAATCTACACACTTAACTAGAGTCAGTTTACTCCCCAGTGGGAGACTTGCTCTGTACTTTGAAATATGATTTAAGGAAAGATGCCCATGCCCAGACATTGCAAGAATAACAAGTCTCCTTTGTGTGCTTCAATGTTACTATTTAAAGAGAAACTCTGTCAAAATACAGATTCACATGCTTCACAAGAAGACATTTTCTCTTTATCATGTACTTACATGTCTCATCTCCAATTTGAAAATCTGTGAATAAAGAAAAAATCTTATTAAAGAAAATAAGAGACATGGGCATTGTTTGCAATTAGAACGCAGGTTGCAATTTATAGACAAAGAAAATCACAAAGTTCAAGGTTGGTCAGAAAAACTCTAGTTAAACATTTTAGAATCTTAAAACAAGAGAATTATAACTCAAACATATAATCTATGTACGGTCATATGTTAAACTACAGTTCAACAAACATAATTAAATGAAATTTAAATACAAGGATTATTTTTCTTTTGATAATGATGAACTCATTAAAAACAAAAAGACGTTTCTTTATTCATGAGAAAATAGTTTACACTGAAAATTTAGTGAATAAAACTGTGTAATACTGTGAACCATTTTAACTTAAAAAAAATGAAATTCTATGAAACATAAGAACAACACCTTTATATATATATATACAACAAATTCATTAAAAGTCAAACAGATTTATTAAAAAAGGAATTTATAGAAGTTTTCTTTTTTTTGGGGATAAGCAAAAAAGGAAAAGTTGGTTGGTTGGTTGGGTTTATGGCATATCAACCTTTGTAGGTTATTTAATGCCAAATTCATTTTATACAAATAAATAGTTCTATTTCAAACAATTCAGTTTGGCATGAGTACACAGTTTAATTGTAAAAAACATTTCTATTTCAAGCTATTCAGTTTAGTCAAACAGTTCTTATTAAAACAATTCAGTTTAGTATAAGTATAGTTTTTGTTTACACACAGTTAAATGTCAAAACAGTTCTACTTCAAGCAATTCACTTTAGCATAAGTACACAGTTTAGTTCTATTTGACCCATAGATAGGACCCTATCAGCTTCTACCACTCCAAACCACAGTGGACCAGGGAGCGATGTCAATGAATGAGTGCTCCACATTCCCCAAAGCTCCAGCATTACAGGAACCTCACCATCAGATCGTTTAGCGTCTTACATACAGGACATTTGTTGAGGGGTCTTACCCCTCTACAGAGGTGCAGTTAGTGTATTCTACAGCCCCAGCCGACTGGGCAAAAAAATGAAAAGTGTCAAATAATTATTCCAGGTTTAGGGAATCTCAATTGTTTTCAGATAGTATATATATATATATATATATATATACATATATGCCCATGGTGTAATGGTTATTGTTGGAGGAAATGGTCATGGCAACATGAATTCAAATCCTAGATGAGGCTGATTGCATTTCACATAGCACTAATACCCTTGGGAAAACTATGAATCCAATTATTCTCCTGCAGCTATGGGTAAACAGTAGGCTAGACTGAGTTCATTAGCCTTGGTTAGGCAACCAATCTAGGAGAAGCAAAACTGTGAATTAAAACCTGTTAAACTCTGCTAAAAAATTGACCTTGTGTCACATTCTGCCTGTGCAAAGGGGTTGGTAAATATATATATATATATATATACAGGGTGAACCCTCTTTTGTTAATTTGAAAGATGGATGTTAACAAATGTTGTTAAATAAAGCCAGTATTTATTACACAAAAAGGCTGACAGCATGGATTTTCTTGACCATCTCTTGCTATCACTTTTAGCAAGTCCTCTAGACGGCACTCATCGATCACACAAAACTGATGAATATAAGTTTTTGCTGGTCAGCCAACACTGGTGTGTCCATGGACAGAGTTCCATAGAAAAACATTGCTCATAAGTTTGTACTTACTTCTCCAGCAATTATCAACATGTCTTGTTCCTCTAACTTGGATGTTTTGTGAGAAGGGAGGTAATTAGTCATACAGCTGCTGTTCTACAGGAGATTGCTTTCAGGATTTGTTAAAAACAGCATGCAGCATTCTTGTGTAGTTCCCATGTAGTATTTGCAAGGTTTTTTTATTAGAGTGACATTGGCCTAGGGGTTAGAGTGTTCGCCAATGGCCCGGGAGACCTGGGTTCAATCCCAGGTCGAGTCATACCAAAGACTCAAAAAATGGTACTTGATGCCTCCTTGCTTAACACTCAGCATTATAAGGTACGGATCAAGGGTAAAGTAGAGCAATCCAGGGAAGGAGTAGCGCCCTCCCCTACACATTGGTGTAGTAGCTATCGAAAAGGGAGCCTTCGGGTTACCCTCGACTATGGTCGCCAACTTTACTTATTTTTTTACTTAAGTGATGCAACCATACAATAGTACTAACATGGCTATAGCTTAAAAGAATTCCTCTTTTAATTTTATCAGAGATCAGATTTTCATATGGTTGTTGACTTGTTAAGAGCAGTCCATGCTTTTCCTATGCATATGTTGCCATTACTCACAAGTCCACTCTGACTTGGAGTGGTAGTGCCTGTTAGGGTCTAAACAAATATAACTTTTTAATCCTTTACTATACGAGAAACCGTTTAACTGTGGCAAATAGAACTATTGCTGTTAGATAGAAACCATTTAACTGTGTGGAAACAAACAAACTTTGGCTGGTATAAAAATTTCTACCTATAAATTATTCATTTAAAAATCGTATACATCTATCATTAAGGGTTTTCTGACTATTGCCTTCATCTTTATTGTTATTTCCACATTGTTATTTATTGTTAACGATGAAGACAATAATCTGAAAACCCTTAATGATAAAAATCATCAAGCTTCGTCTCAGAAATTTAGACAACTTGTATACATCTAATATATATATATCTAATATATATATATATATAAACATGATTTGGCATTAAATAATCTACAAGGGTTGATATGCCATAAAACACAACTAACAAGTCATGAATTACTTTGAGGATTAAACTTTATCATTAATGGAATTTAGAACTAATATTTTCATTTAGGCCTGTTCTCTTTCAGGACCAGACTTCAGCTTTCTAGGCAGGAGATAGCTAGTCCCAGACCCACTAGATTTTGGTGGCAAAATAGGAAAAAAGTTGTTTTATTTAAATGATAATACACTTGGGTATGTTTCTGGGAAATGGTCATTTTATTTTTAGAAGTGTTTTTACCTTTTAAGTCAGTCTCAGAATATTCTCCCTCAAGGTGCAACATCTAGGATAGTTTTTTAAGCATTGAATTTAGAGACTGTTATATATATTTACTATATTATTTTTTTGTGCATTACAATGATATCTCATCAGTGTGCTATTCTGAAAAAGCACCTTTATTTTTGATTTAGAAATGTGGTTCAAAGGATTTTTCCTTAAATCTTTTTCCTTAAAATAAAAACTAGGCTATCTTTATTATATTTTAATTTGGTTTAATATTTTAGGATATATTTTCAGAACTTGATGTGAATAAAAATAAAATAAATGCTGAAAACACAAATAGAATGAAATAAATTATTTACAGAATAATGAAAAACTTTATATTATGATTTTGCTTGTTGATTCATTTGTATGTTATGCCCATTCACATATCTTCCCCACAGCCAAGTAGGATATTCTTCCACTCTACCCCTCAATTAAAAAGGATATTCTTCCTTATGAATGTCACTTCTTCAGATCAAACATTATGTTCAACTTTGATGGAATTGCCCTGTGCTAACTTTCTCTATCCTCATAGTAAACATAAATTGTTGTACAGGTATGTTTCGAGTCAAGTCATTCTAGATTAAACGTTGTTTGTCAAAAAATATCTGGAAAAATAAAAATCAAATTTAAGTCCTTTTATTTGACTTTATGTCTGTCTGCAACAAATATTGAAGTCGTAATTATCACTAGAAAAGCATTAAAAGCACATAAAATCATGTTACTGTACAATAAACGTAAAGTAAGTAAAGTTGTCTCCCCTTAGTCGAGGGTGACCTGAAGGCTCCCTTTTCAATAGCTACCACACCAAGGTGTAGGGGAGGGTGCAACTCCTTTCCCTAGATTGCTCCACTTTACCCTTGATACATACCTTATATTGCTGAGTGTTAAGCAAGGTGGTATCAAGTACCATTTTTAAAGACTTTAGTATGACGCGACCAGGAATTGAACCCAGGTCTTCCGGTTCATTGGTGAACACTCTACCCACTAGACCAATGAGCTGGTACAATCAATATAAATAAACAAATCAAATGTAAATATTGGTAAATTTAACATAAATTTGTTTTCTACAATCACAAATTTTAATAACTTACAAAATTATTTTCTTTTACAATTTCTTAGAGCAAACCACATTTGCAAATAAAGAGTCTGTGATGTACTGTAAAGATTGCCAAATTGTAAACATCTACAAGTTTGTATGTACATGCATTTGTAAATTTAGATGACTTTTTTCTGTACTATATTAAAAACTAAAATTTGTTTGTAAGCTTAAAATTGATTCTTATTGATAATATATCATTAAAAATGCATTTATAAATAAAATAATGAACTGAAATGGTTATCTGTGGTTTAGCCCAGAGAAATAAATTCAACTAAAGTCACTTCTCTTCGAATAAATTACCAACATAAGGTGAGGTATACCTGTATATTGGTTTGCTGAAGATCTGATGAACTCTGAAGATCTGATAAGCTCCAATATGCTGTTGAAGGCTGAAAAAAAATGGTAAATAGCTCAGAAGATTTGTCTGTATCAGCAATACTGTTATCCACAAAATAGAATATGCAGCTATATATTGATTTTGTACTTTCAGTAGAATTGAAGACGAACAAATATGTATATTAAGTATTATAGAGATTGTTATTGTATATTTTTATATTACTTATTAAAAAGGCAACAAAAGAATTTCTATGTAATCAAACTGCAAATCACCCATTTTTGTTTAAAAAAAAAACTCCTCTTGATTTTGTTGCGGAGCTGATAAACACGTTCACCCCGCAAATGATTTATAAGGTTAAGCGTGCGAGTAATGACAGCCAAAAGACAATGAAGGAAACAAAGATGAGATAACAATGTAACAAATATAACAATTTATTTGTCGAGTTTAAAATGACGTGTGTAAGTTCGTAGATTGTTGTTGGTGTTGTCAGCTAGATGGTTGATGTCGGTAGCTGGTATGATCGAAGTCGTAAAGAGGCAGCTAGATGATCAAAGCAAGATGGTGTTGGCGAAGTCATAAAGAGGTAGCTAGATGATCAAGGTGAGTAGCTGATGTTGGTCGAGGTTGTAGAAAGGCAAGTAGATGATCGTTGCGGGTAGCTGATGTTGGCCGAGGTTGGTAGATCGATGTCCCGGTTATTGAAGAATATTGGATTAACCGGGGTTGTGCCAATGTGGTTGCTAGCCCATACAGCAAGTGGTATGTGGGCTAGATGCTGCAATGCTAGAGCATGTCGTCACTGTGGTTGGCAGTCCATACAGCGAGTCGTATGTGGACTGGATGCTGCATTGTTGGAGCATGTCGTGGTCGAAGTTGACATTGGCAGCTTAGTCGCGTAGAGTCAAGCAGGTGTGTTGACTAAGACTTAACCGTGTCTTAGAACTGCAGACCAAGTGAACGGACAGGGTAACTGTGGCTAAGGTTTGCCATGCCTTAGCACATGCGAAGTCGAGCGACCAAATCAGTGAGGCTAGGGCTTTGCTGTGCTCCTCTAGCCGTGCAGACATATCAGGACGGTACCTAAGGCTTAACTTGAGCCATAGCTCTGCACAGTCGTGCAAACGGACGAGGGAACTGACAGCTAAAGCTAACCCGTGCTTTAGTGCTGCGCAGTCGAGCAAATGGACCGGGAGGTCGCGGCTAAGACTGCCAGTATCTTAGTGCTGCGCAGATAGGGAAGCGATAGCTAAGGGCTAACCCGTGCCTTTAGCGCTGCGCATCCAAATGGACAACAGAACCGACCGAATGGTTAAGACTGGATGGTCTTAGAGTCCTCTTCATGTGTGCCTCCTGGCCGTCTATTTTGACAAGTCTGTAAGGACCATCAGAGATACTCGCAGAAGGAGACCTCTAATGGTGCTTAAAAGGACCTTTTTGCATATCTATGTAATGCAAGGCAAATGCGACCACAAGAAGTTGGATTCAGCCTTGAAGTAAGGCGAATGTGACCATGAGATGTAGGATTCAGCCTTGAGGAGCCTCGCTCTGAGAGCTTCGTAAAACAACCTCTAAAATTTTGACCCCTGAGTTTGTTTATATAAAGGGAACGGTATGTCACACTGCTGGGCTACGTAAAAATAAAGTTCGTCTATAATAAATGGGCGTAGAAATAAAGTCCATTTTAATAGAGTTACTTTTGACAGACGTGTTCTGTAAATGTTAAATGAAATTTATTCCGTTTTCCAAGCTGTAACGGCAGGCCAGGGTCGTATAGGGCTTCATCATTTCCAGTCGTAGCCGAATGTACTGTTTTTAGGGATGTGTGTAATCCGATCTGTTTACGTTTGTGAACAGGTCGCAACAATTTTTCATAGCATGGAATTTTTATGGGTCCTGCTAGTATTATTAAATAATAAAATATAAAATTAGATAAAGTATATTACAGTTACCGAAAAAATATCACAACTAAAATGAAATGGGTAATTTCAGTTTGAATTCGTTTAAATTTAACAATGAATAAATTTGCAACTGAAAAAAAAAAATTTAAGTTTGAATAATCAAAATAAACACGAGAAAACAAAAACTATCGTATAGCAATGTCTTCCTTCTATTTGTAAAAGTGGCTGTTTTATTGTATAAGATTTTTATTACTTTTATTAGGCTTCCGTACTTCAAAATTACAGACGTCAACTTCTGGACGAGTTCACAAAAGACATACACAAAAAAGAGGGTTCAATTTAATATAAGTATATTGTAAATCGAACTGCCACTGAAGAAACATGACTTTTCTCAAAAATCAAATATTTTCGAAAGATTGATTTATTGATTGATTTTAATGGTATGTTAAGCCGTCTATGGATTAATCGATGCTGAAAGGATAAAGAATCGGGTTCACTGTACATTCACATTTACAACTTTTTTGTTTTTGTTTTCATTTTTTTTTTTTTTTCACAATTTTCCATCGAAAAAAAAAAATTTTTAAACAAATTTAATTGAACCACAGATTTTCAGCAAAACACATCTAAATACGCAAAAAAAAGAGGAAATCTTTTTTTTTTATTTTAAAGAAAGAAAATTACAGATGATACTTACTTTTTTCTGTCTTCTTTTCTCTAATTCCTTTTTCTGGCAAAAATGCAACATCGGAAAAAAATGGAAATTTTAAAAACAAATGTTACCTGGGTAAATTAAATTTATAAAACGTTATCATTTACGATCGATTTAAAATATTTCTTGAAGAGCGGAATTCAAGGGAGATAATAAATATTAAAACCGGTCTGAGATTTTTTTAGATTTTCATTCATTCAGCAAAATTAACACCCAATTGAATCCTGAAACTTTTCATTTACAATTTTAAAAAACGCTTCTTCCTTCATAAATACAAGAAATGATGATTATCAAAAACCTTAAATTTTAAAATGTCAAGTTGTAAAATTACATAATTTCTTCTTCTTCTTCTTCTTCTTCTTCTTCTTCTTCTTCTTCTTCTTCTTCTTCTTCTTCTTCTTCTTCTTCTTCTTCTTCTTCTTCTTTATTATTATTATTATTATTAGATATAAATATAATAATAATAATAAATTATTGATTTACTCATTCATTTTACAATTGTTCGTAAAGCTGGCAAGAGATAATTTGTAAAAACAATTTACCATTCAATAGTTATATTGAATATCCATGTTTTTTTCGTTCGGATGCTATAATTATCTGCCTTACATAATTAGCATATCCGTTAGAGGCCCTGTAATGGGTCACATGACAATTTTAGAAACCTGTCGTTGACTGCTTCTCACTTTGTTTTTTTTTTACCAATAGAGACGGCTCTGAGCCTTTGCAAGGAACGGTAAAGCCACATGACTAAATTACTAACACTAGCTAAATAAGCCTTTTTTTTCATTTTGTATCAATCCACATACAACCTGTTCATGGTGTGAGATACATAACAATGTTGTGGTATATACGTCCTCAGTGATGTATTGCAAAAGGTCTTCAGGGGTTTTGGTCTTTCAACATCAGACCCCTTCATTTTGGTGACCACGTCTGAGTTGATCGGGCCCCGACGTGTATAATGCAAACTTGCTTCGCCGACTGCCATCTATATATGTATAATTCTACCACGGGACACGTTTGTACATTCTTTTCTAATGGCTCCTTCATAAAAAAAAGAAAAGAAAAATTACGATATTTCATTTATACAAAAAAAGCCTCTCGGCTGACGCCAAAAACTACACTATTTCATCATTTTAAAATAGCCTTTCAGCTGACGCTAAGAATCAGTTTAGAACAATAGAAAACAAGTTCCCTTTGCCCCTGACAGAGATCAAATAAGGAGTAAGGGACTTGTAGTAAAACAAGACATCGACCAGAATGGACCTGATAATTTTTGTTCCATGAAATTCAAAGCTTGACAAGTTCGAATGCTTTTCTCAACGCAGAACTTATCGGAACAAAGATAATAATCCACTTGCATACAAGTAAGACATTTATGGTTAAAGAATTAGGTTTCTTACAAAAAAAAAAAATAACGCAAGAAACAAGTCCTTCAACGTAAAAAGAAAAAAAAAGAAAAAAACAAAATAAAAAAAAACAACCACACTGCCTTCTTTGACCACAAGATAACCACCCTCACATGTGTCAATTTAAATTCCAATATTAAACCAGGAATAAAAGTAACTCATGCATCCAATAAACTGTCTATTTATTTACAGATAAGTAAAAAATATAAAACATGCATATCATATTCACTTAAAAAGGAAAAAAGCGCATATTGCTAAAATTATCGCATTTTAGCGTTCAGTCGAATGACCGAACGGTTAACTCTAGACAGTAGTCTCTAAAAAAGATTCGGGCCGGAAACAACGAACAAAGCAGAGGTGCGGATTCAAAGAAATAATAGAATTCGTTAGAAATAAAAAAAAATAAAACAGTCTTACAGATTCAAAAAAAGTCCTATAAGAATGGAAGTTTTCACGATAGTAGAATTTTCAGTTGAACAGCCGCAGCAGCAGCAGCAGCAGCAGCAATTGCAATTAAGAAAAAATGTATTGAGATAGATTTCAGTAATTTGTTTCTTAGAAAGTTCCTTTATGAAGAGCCTTAATGGGGAAAATTCCAACAGCCTGGTGTTCTGCATTGTTAATTTTTGAGTTCAAGACGTAGCAATTCCACTTGAAAGAATTGCCTCGGTTCAGCAATGATAAATATCTCCTTTCGAATTGGAGACTCAGCAATTGAATTTGAAACTCGATAAAATTTCAGAACTAAGATTTCTGATATAAGTAGCCAGTGTGCTACGATACTACTATGAGAGCACTCGAAGAGGTCATCGCTAGAAGGTGGTTTGATAACAAGAAAGTGTGGAGAATATTAAAACACAAGTAATGTAGACCACGCTGACAAAATAAATTTCACTACAACGAGGATGCTAAACAAACATTTTTTATAAAACAAAATAAACTAGGAAAAGTTAATACAACATAGCACTGTGTGAATATGTTTGTTAGGTATTTGTGTGTGTAGGCGTGTATAATATAGATACGTAAGCTAAAATGACAATTGTTGTTCGAACATGTGTATGTGTGTTCGCCGTTAAGACAAAAGGAAAAAAAGTGAACAAATCCTACTTACATATGCGTGTGTGCGCGCGTGAAAACTAAAAAATACATTGCAGTGAAGTATGTGTCTGTCCTCTGATTGAATGTGTGTATGTGGGTGTGGTATGTGTGGGTGACGTTGAAGACCACTAGAAGTTGAGTAGTTTGAAAAATCATAAATATATCAATTTCGATGTGGCCATAAACGTATTTTTGCCGACAGTATGTTCTCCCATTTTCGGCTCTTGTTTTGCTGTCAAGTTATCTCGAGTTGCGGCTAGCTTGGAGAGCTGAGAAAGTCGGAGGCTGTGTTGGCGTGGGATAGAGCTTTTGCGTGCGTAAAACATATGTTTCCTAGTCACGTGACCGGCTCTAAACAAAATTCTTATTTTTGCGCGAGACATGTTCCTTTGGGATTCCAAACGCGCGGATGTAGTTGAAGACATCAGCACGTGATTACTTTGACCAACAAGGTTCCCGAAACTACTTAATTTATTTTGGCGCCTAACTATTTTTGTTTCGGAAACAAGTTTTTTTACAAATGAGTTTTGGATCTTTTTTTTCCAGAATTTTCACTCCACGTACTCTTTGCTGACTGGTTAAAAATTTTAGGAGTGTAAATCCTATAAAAGCATGGCTTGACTTAGCCTGTTTCTTTTGAGTGGCAAGTCATATGAGATAGAGACTAAAGAGAAACAGTGATGTCATTGAAACAGATGATTCCTACGTCAAACCTCCTAATCAACACACTCATTTCCATAACAGATCATTCAACAACCCCTAAGTCTACGAGTGACAAATCTTAGACAAGCATATGCACTTTGAGGTCACATCGACATATCAAACATCTCTAGCTACGTCTGTGATCTGACTATACAGCTACACCTATGATATCCTCTAAGTACCAAGACAATCCTGAAATTCTTGGTGCACTGTCATCAAGAACTTACAGACAGCAAGTCTATGACATTCTAAAGCACCGACTTTCTGCACCACAGAGAATTTACAGATAACAGTGATGCAACACCCACACGCAAAACATTTTCATGCACAATTCGCCCCCAAAAGCTAACCCTCTTGGTTTCATGTTCTCACACGTCACCCCACAACAATCTCCTTTAAGTGACGTTTTTATATTGTTTCACTGGTGAACCTATGTTGAAGAAATATTGTCCAATGAAAAACAATGCTAAAAATTAAAGACTTACAAAGTATTATTCAGGTAAACCCCCCCCCTTTAGAATGTATAGGACTTTACACTCCAATTATTTAATTTGGGCGGTATGCCACTATAGCGGTGAGTGAAATAGTTAATTGTTTAGCGCTATATTTTTTAAGGCAACAAATGAATTACGAAACTATTCTTTAACAACACACAACAACGAAAGTTTTTGATTTGCAGCTTTGAATATTTGGTTTGTTCTTGGTGCTGAAAGACTCGTGGTGTTTAGGCTTGTTAGTTTTGGAGACGCGATAGCTTAGCAGGATGTTGAGATGGCAGCGTGTCGTTGGAAGTGTGAGGGAAGTATTCAAAGTCACCGTGTAGTTTTGTGTGTCGAGAGCGGAGTGGCGCTCGGATCGACATAGTGAATTTTTTGGGGTGACCAGAAGTGGTGCCTGTGGAAGGCATGCTGAATGTTTCTAATTTATGTTCAACTGGGATTCCTCGTAAAGAATCCATAAATTAGATGGTTCCCTCGTTGAGTGTCCATGTTGCTGCTGCTAGTGTTAAAGCCACAGTGAGATGTCCACACTGGGTGGCTTGTTTAGCTAAAAAGCATCGCTAAGCAGGGACGACTAGAGGCACGTCTGTTCTGGTCGCCGTCTCAAGCTGAAGAGAGTGTGTTTGGCCGCTCACCCGTTTTGCTAGCCGGAAATGAAGGTCCGGGCTGAATAGGATATGTCATCCTGATTGGGTGAAATTCAGTGTTGAATTAAATAGCGCGCCAAAACAAAATACGAGATTTTCCTCTTCTCTACACCACTTGTTCCCACAACAAAGATGGCGGACGCACACATATTCAGTCACGGGAAATCATTGACCAGGAGAACCACGCGACCTGCGTAAGACTACGTCCGCGCGTAAATTTCGTCCGGTGTTTGGAGTCATTTCCAAGACACGTATTTTCTATGAATACGTCGTCTTCAAGCACTCTTTCTCTTTTACCCAATTTCTTCGCAGCGGCAACACACTCCCTCCAGTGTGACTCAATAGACGTCAAATAGCAACAACATGGATGGGACTTGCAGACATTCATTTCTTCAATATACATTGACTATGAGACTTTTTCCAGTCTCAGAGAAACCGACTGTTTCGAATCACAAAAAGAAAGACATTTAAATATGTAATCCAACTTAATAGGACGTTTTCTTCATTAACCTTTTTGTAGTTTAGTTGTGTTAGTTACACAATACTCACACACACACGTACACACACGACTATTTTTTATGTATCAATGTCTGTTTTATTATTGTATATAAATTTGTTTTGTTCGTCGCCTTGTTTTGAATGTTCCTTTTGTCCGCGCCGTTTCATATCCTTCACTTATTGGCTTCCTTCATTTACTACTTTTTTCCATGTGCCTAATTACAAACTAAACAATATATAAAACTTACAAACATAAAATGTGGGAGAACTTAAATACTAAATACAGGATACCACCCCTACAAATGTAATTAGTCAAATATATTAATTCAGTATTTTTGCATTAATTAGCAAAATCCCTGTCACCTGCAGTGAGTAGAAGACAAAACAAAAGACAAAATGTTGTCTTCAGAATTTTGAGGAAAAATGTCTTTTACAAGAAATCGCGTTATTTATTGCTTGAAATACCAAATTTTAAAAAATTAAAATCCGATAATTATCCGATTTTGGGGCAGGGGGATTTTTAAAAAAAGTTCTTTAGCGGGTGCACGTTTTTGTTCGTACCTTATAAAGATAATCAAGTAGTAAAGTTGGCGACCCCAGTCGAGTGGGGGGGCGACCAGAAGGCTCCCTTTTCAATAGCTACTACACCGAGGTATAGGGGAGGGTGCTACTCCTTTCCCTGGATTGCTCCACTTTACCCTTGATACGTACCTTATATTGCTGAGTGTTAAGCAAGGGGGCATTAAATACCATTTTTAAAGTCTTTGGTATGACGCGACCTGGGATTGAACCCATGTCTCCCGGACCAAAGAGAATGAATATCACATTGATATTCAATGTAATTAGAAAATGGTAAATTATTTTGACAAACATTCCCCTTCTTCAGAGCTTTCTGCAAAAAAATGATAATATAATCTGATTTTTTGGCCTTTTTATTGTTAAACTTTTGTATAATTGTCAATTCTTGTATTCATCGGCCAAAAGAATTTTTTTTAAATATCAATACAAAGTTTGAGGATTATTAATTTTGCAGGATTTCTTTTTTCATCATTTTCCTTCCTAATTTTTATTATCTCCCTTCCGTTTCACTCTTTAAAAAACATTTTCAGTCAATAATAAACATCAGTCGTTTAAAAATTTGATTCAACTCAATAACCTTATTTTGTTTTTAAAATTTCCATCCCCCAACCTTTTCTCTATTGTTGCATTTCCTTAAGAAATTAGAAATCTGACAGAAAAAAGTAAGTATCATCGTCTTTTAAGTTTTTTCTTTAAAACTCCGTCTTATTTGCAGTATATTTTTTATTCACGAAGAATTAAGATGAAATTTTTGTTTAATATTCCGTTTAGTTTCATTATTGTATTTTTAGTTGAAAATTTTATCTTCTAGCGTATTTTCATGTCTTTTGAACGAGTATGTCCTTTATTTCTTCCTGAAATGTTTGATTTTTGAGAAAAGGTGTCATTATTTTGAATTCGATTTACAACGTTAAATTGTACCCTCTTTTTTAGAAAGTCTTTATACATGTGTGTGGTTCTTTTTCGTTATTTTGCTCGAACACTAAAAGCTCACGTCTGTAAAGTATGGAGGCCTAAAAGCATAAACCCTCATTTATACCACATATTTGTCATCGGAATAATGATAATAATATTCGCTATTTTTGTTTTTCTTAATATATTTTTAGCTGTCTTTTTATTTGTAATTTGAAAGACGTTTTGAGTATGCTTCATCCCGAAAAAAGTGTAATGACGAAAAGACAAAAAACGCTTGAATTATATAGTAAAATTGTTTTAGTTAAAAGAAAGTGGAGAAAATTGTGGTATATTTATTTTTATACCCAATAGAAGCTGATATTTGGGATTGATTGATTGATTTTAATGACTTGTCAAACTGTAGAGGATTATTTTACGCCTAGCGGTTAGGGAATTGCTTTTCTACCGTGTTGTATGGGGCTGCAGGATACTCCAAATATACCTTTGCAGGGGGTAAGATACTCCACGTGTGTCCTGGTGTGTGACATTAAACCATCTGATAATGAGACTCCTGTCTTAGATCTTTGGGGAATGTGGAGTACCTCCTCATTGCTATTACTCCCAGGCCCACTCTGACTTGAAGTTGTAGTACCTGTTAGGATCCCATCTATGGGTCAAATAAGACTATTTAATCATTTACTATACTTGAAACCGTTTAACTGTGTGCAATGATTAATATCAAATAGAATTATTAGTGCTAGATAGGAATACTTGAAACCATTCAGTCATTTACAAACAAATAAATAATGTTAAATAGAATTACTGGTGTTTAATTGGAATACTTGAAACCAATTATGGTGTTAAACTGCTTCTGGTGGTGAGGCTCTAATCTTGGAGTTTGGTGAATGTAGATTACCCCTTCAATATTATTACCCTCAGCTCCACTCTGACCTGAAGTGGTAGTACCTGTTAGGGTTTCATGTATAGGATATTTAGAACTGTTCAATTTTTTGCAAGGAATAATTAGTTGTAGTAATTTGATACCATACTGCAGTTTGCAATTTGTTCGTGTTATATTGGAGAGGTTGATAAATAGAATTACAGGAATCCATTTAAGTGTGTGTAAACATTGAATTATTAGTATTAGATAACAATATTTGAATCCATTTAACTGTATATGAACGAATAATCAATATCAAATAGAATTATTGGTGTTGAATAACAATACTTAAAACCATATAACTATGTGCAAACAAATGAGCTCCAACTAGCTGAAAAATAATGTTTCCTACAAACTATTCAAATGAAACCTAAATTGAATAGAATTATTAGTGTTAGATAGGAATACTTAAAACAATTTAACTGTATGCAAACAGATGAGCTCTAACTTGTTTAAAAATAAAGTTACCTTCAAACTATTCACTTTATATATATATATATATATATACATATATATATATATATATATATATATAAAAACAGAATTTGGCATTAGATTACCCACAAAGGTTGATCATGCCATTAAACTAAATAACCCTGAAACTTTTCTTGTGTGTTCATATTTGCATATGTGTAGTTGTTTCTTTGTTTTTTGCACATAGTCCAATCAAATATGAATAATTTTTAAACAGATTTATTTAAACCATACATAGGATCCTTACAGGTACTAACATGCCTGGTCAGAGTGGAGCTGGGAGTAATGGTAATGAAGAGGTACACGCCACTCTTCAGTTCTGGAAAACTTGAGCCTAATCATCAGATGCAGTTTGGTGTCATACCCAGGACCCCACCTTTTTTTTTGAAAGAAGGAGTTTTACCTGTCTGTTGAGGATACAGAGAGCATATTCTAAGCTCCTCCCAGAAGATGTATATTTGGATTTGAAAACTTGTTTACATTTTATAGGAAAACTAATTATTCATTTATATATTTTTGTGTAAGGATTTTTTTAAATTCATATATTTTTTTTCAATGTGGTGGTAACGTTCAAAATTTGTATATTTTTTTAAAATGTGTTAGTGACATTCATATGTTTTATTAAAGTGTAGCAAAATATTTCAAACTTTGTGCACCTGTTGAGCCAATTTTACTGGCTTTTCCAAGTTTGTTTATGGTAGAATCTGGGTTTTGCCATATGTATTATTCACGAAAGAAACAGAGAAGCACTTTGAATATAGAATGTGATGATTTGTGGCTCAAAATCACAAACCTGCAACCTAATATTCATGATCTCCTCTGTGCCAATCAAATCCATCTTTTCCATTCAGAAATAATTCAAAAATTAAAGGTGCATTTGTATTTACAGTTTACTGATTCTTTTCTTATAAAAATCATATTAAAAATTTGGTAAAAAAATTGTTTTGTAATTTAATATTCAGTTGGTTTATTTGGGGTGAATGGAAATTTAATTTTGTTACAAGGTGTTGTTATGAATTTGGACCCTAGGGATAGTCAAATTCATATTTTACTCACAAATATAGACTCTCTCTCTCTCTCTCTCTCTCTTTATCTCCCCCTTCTCTCTCTCTTTATCTCCCCTCCTCTCTCTATCTCCCTCTTCCTGTTTCCCTTGCAAACTAGCTGAAATCTGAAGAGTTGAATTCAGGTCAAGGGTATACGCTGACCAATTGATTGTTAAGTTTCCCCTATATGGGTGTATGAACTGGCAAGCAGCTCTTAGCAACAAGCTATCAATTTGAAGGCTGAATGCTGATTGGCCAAGAGACCCATGTGATATGAGGCAGCAGGAAGGTTGAATCTGCAAAGAGGAAAAATCAGACAAGTCAGTTGGCCAAGAGATCCCCTGGCAGACAGATGTGTCTGTGATGCAAAGAGTAAACTGCCTTCCCCCAGACCAGCTCATATGGGAAGATTAAAATGCCACTAGAAAAAGATAAGTAAGGCCTATTTTGTTCATTGACTGACAACAAGAAAACCCAAAGAACAAGAAATGATTCGAAGATGTACCCAGAAAGAAAGAAAGAGAAATTAACGGTCAGTTAAATGCGACACCAGAAAAAAAGAAAGAGAGAGACACATATATGAAAAAAAGATAAAAGAAAAGGAGAGAGAGAAGTAAGATAAGTTTTCATTTTAATGTTGTTTCATCTTTTTGCTTACATGTTCCTATCGCACACAAAACACATCAAAAAATATTTTTTTGCACACATTATTACAAGAAATCTTATTGGTGAATTGTCTCCAAATTGTTAAAATAAAAACATTTTCATTTTTGTCACTAAGACTATTTTACTTTGCATACATGCCTTTATTTCTTGGGGTTGATAATAAATAATTTGTATCTTAAATTGTGTATTTCACATCTTTATTTTCAGCTTGTTTGAAAATTTCTGTGTCAGAGTTTTCCCTGTTCACTTGTTGTTAAATGACATCCCAAAATAAAATATTGTCCGACCTAATATCAGCAATACACTTGACGTTGTCCGGGCGAAAGGCGTAATAAAAGGGTTAAGACTAAAAGCTTGTCACCTTCATTGACAGTAAACCAGTTGGAGAAGTTTCATGATAATGTGCATCAAGTAAAAAGTTTGAGCAGCTCTGGTCTAATGTACCAAGTATATATTTAGTTAGCAGTCTTTCATTAATACATGTTTCAGTAAAGATGATAGATAAATTTAAAAAATGTTTTCATTTATCAAAGTATAATGACTTTTCTATTTGGTAATGATATATAATTGGATCATTTTGTCTATCTTACTAGGTGCCTTGGGTAATGTAATAGTTAGCAAGCTCGACTAACAAATGGGCAAGCATACAAACTCCTGGGGTTCCTTGGGTGATGTAATAGTTACCCCAGGAGTTTGTATGGTTGTCAATTTGTTAGTCTAGCTTGCTATTACATCACCCAAGGCACCCCAGGAGTTTGTATGCTTGCCCATTTGTTAGTCTAGCTTGTTAACTATTATATCATCCAAGGCTAACAAATGGGCAAACTCCTGGGGTGCTTTGGGTGATATAATAGTTAGCAAGCTAGACTGGCTAACCTTCACAAGTGAGTTTGAGTCTGATTGGGTGCCCTATTCATATGGCTTTGTGTTACATCTTAGTAAAACGTTTAGTAAATTACTAACCATACAAACTCCTATGGTAAAATAATTGAGAAACCATACTCTACTATGTAAAAAAAATATTTAAAAAACTAAAATGAATAAGTGTGGCAATATATAAACATCCAGAGCATACATTTTCCATCACACAATCGTCTGATCTCTTTGTTGTGTTGGCATTCTCAGCAAGTTGGGTTGGAATGCCTGGCTGGGACAATCTCACAAGGAAAGAAACAAGACGAAAACATAAAAGGGTTGAGTAAATGTCGTTACTGAGGAGAAGTGTGACCCTTCACAACAAAATCCCTTAAGCTAGAAAAATGAACTTCTCACCCTATTTACATGTTTGTCTATCTCTGTTCCTTTCTTCTCTCTCTCTCTCTCTCTCTCTCTCTCTCTCATAGCTGAATAAGTACTTTTGTCTTTTGACTGGTGGGTCCTTTCCAATTGACCACTGGCCAGTTTGAGTCCCTTCTCTGACTGTCTGACTGGCCCCTCTGCACCTCTTCCCCTACTTCCAGTGATAGATTCCCTCCTTTTTTCACTGTCCTTTGGGTGACCTCGATGACTCTATCTGACCCTGTTCTTCTAACTGTCCCTTGGTTAACCTGTATATATAGAGAGGCAACCCCCCCAGGCAATCCACAACCATATATGCACACACAAGTACTCACATTCACCTATATAGATCTAAATCTGTATATCATTATCGATAGTGTTTCACAAGTAAAAGCATTAATTCATTTTTTTAATCAATTTATTCAGTTTTTTAATACTGTTCCTTGATAATAGTAAAAAAAAAACCCTAACAGAGTTAAATTGTTTTTTAGTGTTCACCAATGGTCTGAGAGACCTGGGTTCAATCCCAGGTCGCATCCTACCAAAGACTTTAAAAATGGTACTTGATACCTCTTTGCTTAACATTTAGCAATATAAGGTATGTATCAAGGGTAAAGTGAAGCAATCCAGGGAAAGGAGTAGCACCCTCCCCTACACCTCGGTGTAGTAGCTATTGAAAAGGGAGCCTTCTGGTCACCCTTGACTACAGTCGCCAACTTTTATATATACTTTAGTAATAAATGACTCCTAATTTGTAGTCACTTAGAGTTGTTTTATTATATATTGCATGGAATAAACAATCCTTTACTGTTGGCTATACTTGCTTACACAAATATTTCAATTTTAATCAATATATTTTTCGATAAAATAGGCTATTATATCCATTATCTAACATCTTGTTAGTCTGACCTAACATGTTTCTATATAGCCTCCCTTATGCCTAAACAAAGATTTTTAGTTAAAATAATGAAACTTTTCTGTAACTTTATATACTATTTATAGTATTTGTACATATATGCACAGGGGTTATAAATAATAAACAAAGTTGGCGACCTTTAGTCGAGGGTGACTCGAAGGCTCCCTTTATGGTGACCTTTAGTCGAGGGTGACTCGAAGGCTCCCTTTTTGGCGCCCTTTAGTCAAGGGTGACGCAAAGGCTACCTTTTTGATAGCTACTACGCCAAAGTGTAGGGGAAGGCGCTACTCCACTTTACCCTTGATCCGTACCTTATAATGCTGAGTGTTAAACAAGGAGGCATCAAATACCATTTTTTGATTCTTTGGTATGATGTGATCTGGGATTGAACCCAGGTCTCCCAGACCTTTGATGAACACTCTAACCATCATGCCAATGTCTGGTGTTATAAGTTATAAAAAATGTTAAATAAAAACTTTATTATCTTAATATGATCAAGAAAGTATTTACTAACATATTGGAACATCACCAGAGGCAAGTGAAGTTGATTTCTTATTGGGGTGTTGGATTTCTTCTATCAACTGCTTTTAGGAGGGTATGGTGGTTGGTTGCAACAAGTTGCCATCTGAGTCATCATCTACGATCAGCCTTTTTCTGGCCTTGTAAAAATAATGCATTGAGTTGGTGAAAAGTCTTTCATTTAATCCCCCCCACATCTCATGCAAATGTGATCAACAAAAAGAATGGTGTCAAGGAGAAATTAAATTCCCAAATGTTGGTTCAACAAGCACTTCACGACAAGTACACTTTTATAAAAAGGCACCTGCTGGTCATTCTGGCTGAAAAAAAAGCAATTAGCAATTGACGAACAGAAGAGAATTGACATGATGAATAAAAATCCAGGAAGGAAAAGTGACTAAAAAACGAAAGCACACTAATTACCTTTGTTTAGGTACAGTCTATGCAGGAGGGACATTTTGGGTCAAAGTTACAGCAGATTAAGTTGAGAAACAAGGTAAGCATTGACATATCAGAAACATCATCTGCAATTAATGATCCCTTGTTCTTTTTTTGGGTAAAATTAATTTTTAAAAGTTGTTCATTACACAAATGTATATGGTAATGGTTGAAGCTGTTGTTTCTTCAATTCAAAATAATGTTAATTGTTAAAAGAAAAACAATGAATTCAACATTAAGCAAAAGAAAATTTAATAAATGATTTCTGTGCGGAATCTTTCATGCACAGTGCCTGAAAATCCGCAAATAAATATTTTCTCTTCATTTTCGAGAAAAAAAACAGTAAGCTATTTTATATAAAAAAGACTTTCTCTCTAACCTGGTTTGGTTATGGGATGCTACTCATGTCTTGGCTTAGCTTAACAAGGCTCGTCACTTGGTCTTGTTTGAATTTGAATTTTTCTCCTCTAGATTAGTTGATATACTAAGGTTAAAAAGTCCAGTCTACCCGATTGATTAGCCAAAGGTGGAAATAGAATTATTGGATTCATGCCTTTCCTTGGGGAATTAGTTCAAAATGAAATGCAGTTTCATCCAGAATTTGTATGATGATAACTGTTATGCTAAGTGTGCCTCCTTATTCAATTATGTTTGGTGAACTATTATATGAAATGTGTTATAAAATATAACATTAAAAATAAACAGTGATATAAATCATGACTGAACATAAAGACAGTATGGATTTTATAATTGCAAACAATAGGTCTTTTGTTTTCTTTAATGATATTTCTTCTTTATTCACAGATATCAATTGGAGGAGAGAAGAATTTTTAAATTTTGAGACACTTTAAAAGAACTTGAGAAAATGTCTTCTTGCAAAGTGTGTGAAACTTCATTTTGATTGAGTACCTCTTTAAATAGTTTCATCCAAGCACAGAAAAGATGATTATTATTCTTGTAAAGTCTCGACATGAACAATTTTCCTTAATTCATATATCAAAGAGGCAAACACCCTCTGAGGAATAACCCTACTCTAATCAAGTGTGCATCAGATTTTTCACAATTTGAATCTAGAAAGACACATGCAGACACACAAAGAAGAGAAACCATATTCATGTGAAATGTGTGGTTCAGGATTTACATGGAAGTCAAATTTGAAACGCCACATGCAAACACACACAGGAGAGAAACCATTTACTTGTGAAGTATGTGGATCTGCATTTTCATGGAAGTCTGATTTGAAATGCCACATGCGAACACACACTGGAGAGAAACCATTTTCTTGTAATGTGTGTGGATCAACATTTTCCCAGAGTTCAAATTTAAAATACCATATGCGTACACACACTGGAGAGAAGCCATACCCTTGTGATGTGTGTGGATCAGCATTTTCAGGAAATTCACAGTTAAAAGCGCATATGAGAACGCACACTCATGAAAAACCATACACTTGTGAAATGTGTGGATCAGCATTCTTAGCATATTCACATTGGAAAAGACACATGCAAGTACATACTGGTGAGAAACCATTTTCTTGTGAAGTATGTGGATCAGCATTTGCTCAAAAATTCTATTTAAAAAGCCACATGCGAACACACACTGGAGAAAAACCATATTCTTGTGAAATGTGTGGATCAGCATTTTCTGAAAATTCCCATTTAAAAACACATATGCGAACACACACTGGAGAGAAACCATATTCTTGTGAAGTTTGTGGGTCTAAATTTTCAGTAAATTCACATTTGAAAAGACATGTACAAATACACTCTGGAGAAAAGCCATATTCTTGTAAAATATGTGGATCTACATTTTCACTGAATTCATATTTGAAAAAACACATGCTAACGCACACTGGAGAGAAACGATTCTCTTGTGATTTCTGTGGATCTGCATTTTTAAGAAATTCAGATTTGAGAAGTCATGTGCGGATACACACAGGAGAGAAACCATATTCTTGTGAAGTGTGTGGCTATGCATTTTCAAGGAATTCCGATTTGAAAAGTCATATGCGGACACACACTGGAGAAAAACCATATTCTTGTGAAGTGTGTGGATCAGCATTTTTAAGGAAATCAGATTTGAAAGGTCATGTCCGGACACACACTGGAGAAAAACCATATATTTGTATAGTCTGTGAATCTGCATATTCACATAATTTTCAATTAAAAAGGCATATGCTAACACACTAGAGAAAAACCATGTGTGGATCAGCTTATTCACCGAATTCTACTTGAAAAAATATGATTACACACTGGATTGAAGCCCTGTTCTTACAAAGAATCTAAGTCAGGATTTTAAGGCAGTTTCATGTTATTTTGTATTTCGCTTTTGTTAAGTATCTATTTTTATGTCAGTTATAGTTGATGTGTTGCATACCAATGAAGGAATGACAATACTTGTTTATAAAAAAAAAATATAGCTCTCTTCTTTATTGTCATGAAAGGCTTGAAATGGCTGTAAGTGAGAGAGAAAGAAAGACCGACTAAAAGACGGACATAGGACTACTATCATTGATAAAACCACAAGAAGATCGTTCTAGTGATGGTGGGGGGGAAGTATAACGAATAGTATAGACATGAAAAGGTCACAAGGACAAAATTTTACACCAATAAATATTGTTATATATATATATATATATATATAGATTGATAATTTTAGTAATAATTTGGCTCCGTCATTAGCTTTATTCTTATTGGATTTTTTTAAATTTTAAGTATAATTAAAAAAGATTTTAGAGGATTTTTTCTGAACTGTAACTTTACAAGTGAAATATTTCTGTTTCTTCATTATTGTTGTGGACCAGTAAAAGGTCCGGAAGAAAGACACGAACTCGGGATTATGTGAAACAAGTATATTGAACGAAAGTATAAATACAGCATAGGTAAAAGAGTGTCTAACATCAGTCTGACTGCCAAAGTGTTAGGCTGGAGTTAACATAATACCAAGATGAATATTCTCCCGGTATTCTTGATAATAGGAAGAGTTCATTATAGTCCATAAGGTAGGTACCATAACACATAACACCGAGATGAATATTCTCCCGGTATTCATAGAAATAGAAAGAGTTCATTATAGTCCGTAAGGTAGGTACCATAACAATTATCGTAATAATTATTAGGTTGACAATTACGTACATTTTCCTTATCTTTCTCTTTTTTATATATATATATATATATATATATATATGTTTATCTTTGAATATGGAATTGTTATAGATTTCTTAGAAAGCATTTCTATTTAATGGTGTCAAGAAATTTGCTGAATTTTAAGTTATTTTGATATTTGGATATTTTGCAAGATCAGTCGAAAAATAGCCACAAATAAATATGGAAAATGTGAATTTTCCTTATATTAAGTGTAATTCAAACAGTTTTTGCTGGTGTTATTTTCTGAACTGTTGTCTAATGAATGAATATCAGTATTTCTTCATTATCAAATAAACTGCCATTCATAAAATATATTGTTTTAACCAGAATGATAATCATGAAAAATTAGAATTTTCTCATCTTTTCTTCAGTTATATGAATAAGTAGTTGGCCAACCATAGTTAAGGGTAACCCAAAGGCTCCATTTTCAATAGCTACTACACTGAGATATTGGGGAGGGTGCTACTCCTTTTCTTAGATTGCTCCACTTACCTTGATCTGTATCTTATGATACTAAATCTTAAGCAAGGCGGTATCAAATACCATTTTTGGGGTCTTTTGTATGACTTAACCTTTCAACTTATGGCATTTTTGTTTTATTTAAGGTATCATGATTAGATTTATTCTAAGTATTAATTAATTATAATTCAAATATATTTTGCTGGTAATGACAGTTATCTACCCTTGTTTTTTTGTTTTTTAAAGAACTCTTATGGTATTTGTTTTGGTTTATTTTATGGTTTATATTCTTATCCCCCTGTCATCTTCCACCGCAGTTTATCTTTCCTCACCAATTATTGAAACGCGAATCACCTCGATATGAGGAGCGACCATAATATACTTCAATAGGATCCATTTGGTTATTTTCTGCATAGTTAATAATATCCATTTTGTTTTTTACCACGACAGGTGAAGTATTGGGTGATGAATCGTCAGAAGAATGTTTATGCATAATCTTCTGTAATTGTCCGGACATGGAAGATAGCGTTAACTCACCAACAGTAGCCTTGACCAATTTTTTGTTATCCAGGGTGAGGTTGGCACTCTTTAGTGCTCTAAAGGCAAGTACAGGTTCTGGTAAAAGAATGTTAAAGTCTTTTGATTTGGCGACATTTCGGCCAAAGTCAATCAGAAAATCTTCCATTGACATCCCAGGTGGTCTCTGATAGCTTTCAAATGTTTCATATGCTTGAAAGGCAGACTGGTTTATATCTTCCAGAAAAAGTGTATCCAGTTTTTCATACAAACTTTTCATTCCATCCTCAGAATTAAGAACCGTAGTGTCCAACTCCAAAACAGCTTCTCTGGCTTTTCCTTCCAATGACCAAAACACTATGAGGGCTCTTTTTGTTTTATCCAGTGATGTGGCTAACTCCCATATCTACATTTCTTTTTTCCATGTACTGTATTTATCCTTAAGTAATGCGGGTGGAGCAAAATACTTTGAAGCCATAGTGTCGTTTAGCTCTGCTACCAATGTTAAATATAAAGAATTGAGACCACAACCCTCAGCAGAGACGTAGAGACGCCCTTTTTTAACCACTCGTTCTTATCACACTCTCACCTTAAACAAGTATGGCCGTCTGTTTACTTCCGGTCCTAGAAAAACACTATTTTCTCGAGAGTATCAGGGGAGGTAACTTGCATGACTTAACAGTTTATTTAATGCCAAAATTTGTTAATATTTGATTATGATCAATATTTTCATTATTCCACTACAATCATTTTTTAATCACTTTTTTATTTGTCTATAATTATAGTAATTTATTTTTATATATTTATATGGTTTCAAGTATTCATATCTAATACTAATAATTTATACATAATTATATGGTTTCAAGTAACTATTCCTATTTGATAATATTAATAATTTTCTTTGCATGCAGTTATACATTTTCAAGTATTCCCATCTAATACAAATAATGTGCATACAGTTATATGGTTTCAAGCATTTTTATCCAATTCTGATAATTTTCAAACAAATCTATTTGACTTATTGATAGGAACCTAACAGGTACTAACACTTCAGGTCAGAGTGAACCTGGGAGTAATGGCAATGAAGGGCTACTTCACACTATCTAGAGCTCCAGAACTGGAGCCTGACCATTAGAGACAGTTTAGTGTCACACCAAGGACATCTCCCTTTTTTTCTTTTTTTTTTTTTTTCTTATGGGGATCTTACTTCTCTGTTAGGGATCCAGTCCTTGGTGACAGGTGCTACAGTTTTTGGTTATTTAAACTGTCTCTTGTGCCTAAAGTTATTTTTCTCATTTTTCATTGAAAGGCTAGTCAGCCCATGTGCTATTTTATGTGACTTTTCTTTATCACAAAGTGACTTATAAAGTTTTAGTGAAGCCCACTGTTCTTTGTCTATCATTAAAAATGATTGCTTAATATTACCATCTATGTTATTTTTGCTTAAATTCTAATAAATTGTAAATATTTTTAATACTGTGTCTGTTCTTTTCAAATGATTGTTTTCTATTTCATTATATGAATTAACTCACCCTGTCAGCTGGGGCTGTAGAATACACCGACTGCACCTTTGCTGAAGAGTAACCCCCCTCCAAGAGACTACCTGAGGATGGGATCTTGGTGGCAACTAAAGAGGTCACCTGACTTGCAACACTCCACTTTGGCCCTTACTGGGCTAGACGGGTGGTTGGAGAGCCCGGTCCAATCAATCAGCTGGTCATGTCAGCCCTCTTTCACATTTTTGGAAAAATCTGAATTAGAAGGCAATGACTGTAGGGTCAATCATGCTGAAGAAAGATCTATGCTCCTTTCTGTCCATGGGTGAGTAATCTTCTTGGGAAATAAAAATCCTGGGACAAAATTAAATTGTCTACCATCAGCATGACGATATTGACTATGTAGCCCTGATGTTACTAGGTGAATAGGTTTTCCCCTAGGCACATCCCCATGTGGGGCTTCATGGTTGGTGGGGAGCATAGTCAATAGAACTCATGAAATTTCTTTATGGCTCTAGAAAATATAACCCAAGCAAAAACAAAAAAAAATCTCAAGCGAGCATACATAGAGTTGAACAACTCCGACAAAAAAAATGCAACAAGAACTACTTTTTCCAAAATTCATAATATGTAAAACTAAAAAACCAAGGCGTAAAGTATTACCATCAAAAAAGAAAATCAAACAATACAAACAAACACTTATATATTAACCTTCAACTCACCTACAATTCCCAAAGAAATAAAAATCAGCTATATTAATAAAAAAAATAGAACAATATATTCCAAACCCATTCAGATGCTTTAAATGCCAAAAATTTGGCCACCATGGAAATATATGCAACAGATACACTGTGTGGTAAATGCGGAGAAAGAGAGGGAACCAAACCAAACCACCAGCAACTATAAACTCGACAACAGATGTGCCAACTGCAATTAAGTCCACCCATCCTATGCCAGAACATGCCCAGTCTGGAAAAAAGAAAAAGAAATCTTAACTGTAAAACACACCAGAAACATTTCCTATCCAGAAGCCTGAAAAATTATTGAAGGTGACATGAAAAACAAAACTTACTCCGAAATCTCCCCAAAATCAGATAGTAAAAAAGAAGGAAAAAATTATAAAGAACTAATCTCCAAACTACTCCAATTAGGGCCTCAAGACTGACCAAAATTCATCCAAGAAATAAAACCCATACTATTAAAACTCTACACCGACAGTACAAACCCTAAACTGATGCCTGAACATAACCTGGAAAAAACATCACCATACATTAAAACAAATCCCTTGAAGCAACCTTCAAGAGAAGACATAAGAACCATCTCTCCACACAAAAACCCTAATAAAAACCAACTAAACCCCAAAAACCCAAATAAATAATCTACTTTAAGCAGTCCAAATACACAGAACCATTATCCTCCTCATCAAAACAGAACAAAATCAAACAGAAAACAAGACCATAACTGAACCTTTAAATAAAATATACCATATAGAAAATGCAAACCAAAAAGAACCATCAAACCAAAAAAGCCAACAATCAACCCTCCAAAAACAGAACTAAAAGCAAAATAAAATCCTCCCCAGAAAAAAATTAAACAATCTGAAAATTGCAAGAATATAACTGAAAGTACCTCCTCACCCTTAGACAGAATGGAGACTCAACCAACCACAACCAGTCCACAAACCAAACATGACTCACAAAACATCTCCCCTACAAGGAATTACAATGTGACCAAAATAAACTTACAAAACAAATAAAATCATCCAGTAGAACATCAGAGGCACAAAAGCCAAACTTGATGAATTAACACTTATTAAAAACTTATGTCCAAGTATTATGTGCCTTCAAGAAACTCTTTAAAAGAAAATGACAAATTAAATATAAAGCAACACACTATATATAAACAAACACACAATAAGAGCATCAGAAAGTACATTTATTATCGTAAACAATATACTACCACAAAGCCAAATAAACTTGATCACAAACCTTCTGGCAATATCAATATCAGTAACTCTACACAAAACAACCAGCATATGTTCACTATATATATATATATATATATATATCCCCTAATAGCAACATAATTAAATTAGAGCATGAAGCTTTAATACAACTCCTCAAACCTTTTATACTCATGGGAGACTTTAATGCCCATAACCAAATATTGGGCAGCAGAGATACAAATGAAAGAGGCAGTATAATAGAAAACTTCATGAACAAAAACAATATATGCCTTTTAAATAATAAATCCCCCACCTACATTCATCCTGCAACACACTCAGTAATCGATCTGACCTTAAGCAATCTTACAATTTACTTAGATTACAACTGGAAAACCAACGAGGATAACTGCGGAAGTGCCCACTATCTGATCATACTAGTGTAGCTGAAAGAACTAAACTTCAATTGCACATCAGAGCACCATTAAGTCACGTGGTGATTTATATTTTCAAATTCATTGTCTGGTGCGGGAATTATTTTGCTGTTGAAGTTCGATTTCTATATTTCGTCCAATGAAAATGATTTATGCCATTCTGCCTGGGTGAATTTCCCCGGGCAATATAAAAAGGCAATGTAACATTCTTTCATCTTCTATTTCCTCGACTGAATCCAGCTGCAGACAGACCACTTCAACACAAGAGAGCGCATTCAATATTTGGGCCACTGTTTCTTTAGGAGACCATTCCTTATCAATTATTTCTTCCTCCTAAATCAACTAGACGTCGAACTTCTACCTGAATGTTAAATTCCTGTTCAACTATTTATAACTGTCCTGCTTCTATCATTACTCACAACACAAGGAAAATATTGTCTCATTAAAGCTTTCCTTTTGAGACTTATCAATATTCTTGTCGTCTCATTAGTTTTCTTCTTTCTCTTAATATAACAAAGACAACAGGACTCATTAACCTTAATTGCCATTTTAGTTAAAGTGATAACCTAATCTGGCTTCTTGTTATACTAGAAAGACTTGAACCCAAACTTGAAGAAAAATTACCATGCTGGAACCTACAAAAGGCCAAATGGGAACATTTTAAAAGACTTTGCCATGTCAATTTAACACCAAAAGCCAATATAAACCAAGAAGACTACAACATGTATTTCACAAAAACACTCCAAACTATTGCAGAGGAATGTATACCAAAATCATCCACTCAACAAAAATTTAATAAACCTTGGTACAATAATGAGTTCAAAAAAGCAGTAAGAGCATGCCATGCCGCACTCAGAAAATTCAAAACAAACCCAACAAAAGAGAATCATGAATTGTTTAAAAATTGCAGAGTTAGAGCACGAAGAACAATTAAATAATCAAAATGAAAAACTTGGAAAAAGTTCAGATCAAAAATAAACACCAGCACAAAGACCAAAATAATATGGACTGTGATTAAAAAAAAATATCTGGTAAGAATAACAGCACCCCACCCCCAAAAAGACCAAACAAAAAAGACATAGTAAACCTCCTAGCAGAAACCTTTTCCCAAAAGTCTTCGTCCCGAAACCTCAATCAAAAATTCCCAACTAAGAAAAGAAAGGAAAAAAATAAACTTTTGCTCAAATAATACAGAAAGCTACAATCAACCGTTTACCATGACAGAACTAAAAAGCTCTCAAAGAAAATGCCATAAAACAACTCCTGGACCAGATGAGATTCCATATGAATTCTTAAAACAACTACTTCAATATTTTCAACAATATTTGGCACAGTGTGAACATTCCTAATTCCTGGAAACAAACCACTATAATACCAATACCAAAATCTGCAAAAGATACTGTAGGGTACTAATGTTAAGGAATGAAAAGACATTATTAACAATAGTGCTACAAAAATAAAGAAATTTATTTCTTTGTTGGGAGCTGAAATGTAGAAGGGTATACAGCAATTTGTGTATCAAGTCACAATCGTAAAGGCCAGTTCTGAGAGCAGTGTGGATAAAGATCTTTATCCAAATTGAAATTGTAACATGACACCGTTGTTTGAAGATCAAACGAACTTGGCATCACTGAGAAACAGTTAGTAAGTATCACTCCGGGTTGGTGTGAGTAACTGATCTGCGTTGTCTGGAATATTGTGTGTTTTTATAGCATCAAGGTGGATCCCACGCGCACGCGTTGACTCTCGAAAATTCTTTGGGTGCGTATTTTAGAGACCTTCTATTGGTCCTAAAAACCATTTTTAATTGTTTATTTTTTAAACATCTGCGTGGGCATTAGTTGGAAATCTTTGCACCAATTTTGATCCGTTTTTTCCAGAAAATTCTTTTGACAAGGAAATTGCATCATTTCCTATAGATACTACAAATCCATCAAATTACCAATCAATAGCATTAACTAGCTGTATCTGCAAAACACTTAAATGAATGATTAACAACAGACTAATATGATTTCTCAAGAAAAATAAGTTAATCCCCAACCTTCCGACAAGGAAAACAAGAAGTACAATTAATCACCTTATCTACTTGGAAACATTCATAAGAGAAGCTTTTACCAAAAAAGAAAATATGACAGCCATATTTTTTTATATAAAAAAAAACCTATGACACCATGTGAAAATATGGCATGATGAAAGACTTGAAAAATATAGGATTGAAGAGTAGACTGCCCATTTTTATAAAAAAACTTCTTAAGTGATCGAAAATTCTAAGTACGGATCAGCACAACACTCTCAGACTTGCAAGAAATGGGAATGCCACAAAGTAGCATCCTATCTGTGACCTTATTTAGTATAAAAATAAATAGTATTGTGAAATGCTTAAACTTAGGAGTTGAAGGTTCACTATACGAACACAACTTCCTAATCTATGGCAAATCAAAACATATTAAGACAATAGAACATCAACTCCAACAATGTCTAAATAAGGTAAACAACTGGACCATTAAAAATGGTTTCAAATTCTCCAAAAACAAAACAAAATGCATAACAACCCTGTACTTAAACTAGATTCAACCGAAATCCCCATTGTTGAAGAACACAAATTCCTAGGAATTACCTATGATAAAAAATTAACATTCAAACCCCACATCAAATACTTAAGATCAAAGTGTAATAAAACAATCCAACTCCTTAGAGTAATAGCACACACAGACTGGGGTGCAGATAAAAAAAAAACCCTGCTAAAACTCTAACATTTATATACGATCCAAACTTGAGTATGGCACATTCATCTATGGATCAGCCAGAAAATTCTATTTAAGACAATTAAATACTGTACATCACCAAGAACTGAGGCTGGCACAAGGAGCCTACAAAATCTCTCCTATAGAAAGCTTGTACACCGAGTTGAATGAACCTCCATTATCAATCAGAAAACAAAAACTAACTTTGCAATACTATATCAAATTGGCTTTATGCCCTTCAAACCCTGCCCACAATGTCCTCCATTGCCCACAACACAAAACTTTCTTTGAAACAAAAACAAACCCCATCAAATCTTTTCATCACCGAAATACAAATAGATAAAACTCAATAGATCTGTGACTGCTACAATTATAACACAAACAGAATCCACTAAATTCATTTTTTCTGACTTTTTATCAGTCCTAACATCCCTGAAAAAACAAAAATTGGATTATCCTCGAACCATGTAAATAATGAACAGATTAGAATTCCTATCAAAAACCAAAGAGATAGAGCTATGCTGGATCCCAAGCCACATTGGAATGAAAGGGAATGACCAAGCTGACTCAGCAACCAAGACAGCCTGGAAGATGCCCATAAAAGCTTTGGGATTCCATATACTGATTTAAAAATAGAAATAAAAAGACTTTACCCAAAACAAATAGCAATTAAGATGGAACAACACCCCACACAACAAATTCCAGTCCATAAAAGCTGAAATAGGAAAATGGAAGGAAGGATACAGAAAATCCCACAGGGAAGAGATTATCCTATTTCGTCTACATATTGGACACAGACATCACACACTTATATCTAATCAAACAAGAACAACCACCATGGTGAGTGGGATGTCACACTTCATATTCAGTAAAACACCTATGGATAGATTGCATTGATCTAACACCAAAAAAACAATATTTCTACACTGTAAACAATATGAAAGAACTATTTAAACATGTCAAAATCGACAAAATACTTGTATTTAAAAAGCAGTAAGTTTATCTAAAAGAATTTAATTCTTCAGCATTTCATTTATGTGTATATATATATATATATGATGCAAACCTGAGATAACCAAATCAACAGAAATTGGCATTAAATAACCTGAAAAAGTGTTGATATACCATAAAACAAAACTATCAATCATATAAATTACCAAAAGAAAAATGATTTACTTTTGATCTAATAAAAACTTTTGGTCATCATATCTTTAGTGAGACGAAACAAATCCACATTATTTAATTTAAACTTTTTAAAAATACAACAAAATGTAACACGCTTCAAAATTGAAACTTGAATTACGTTTTAAGTTTTTGTATTTTCAATATTTTGTTTCTGCTTCTCCAGAAAATATTTTACCTTATCATTTTTAGAAAAATCTTTTCAATGTATTTTGTGCAATATTTGAATATTTCTATTGAGCTTATTATTTATTGTAAATAAAAAAATTTATTTTCTGATTCAATTCAAGCGGAAATTTTTGTCTTCACTCTAAACTGTCCAGCAGGATACATAGCGTAATGGTTATAGGCATTGGTTGCCTGAGCTTATAAGGAGACAATCATCTGGAGGTTGAAGGTTCAATCCTGAGTGCAGGTGAGTAACAATACTGGAATACTTAACAATTGTACCCAGTTATGGCTAACAGACCAGAACAGGGGATCCCTGTGGATTCAATAAAGGACGTAGTTCGAAGTTCCAAGAAAGTTCCCGAGTTCGACAAACACCGGAAGTAGGCCAGAAGACAAATCAGCTGGAAAGTTGTGGAAATAACAATAAAGATGAAGACAATAGTCCAAAAACCTTAATGATAAAAATTCTAATCAATCCAGGTTAATAAATCTTACAATGTATGATACAAAGAGAGGAATAATGAAATAGGAAATACAGAAAATATGGACATTCACATTGATTACTGAATAAATAATTATTTTTTTAATACAGATCTCGAAAATTCTGATTGTTAATGAAACTTTATGTATAATGCAAAGAGAGGTATAATGAAATGTTAAATTTATATAGGAAATAGAGAAAATAATTTTTTTTTCCTCAATTTTATAGATGCCTTCAAAATAAGATATAATTCCATAATTTGGTATTTTTGAATTTTAAGAATTTCTTAATTTTCCTATGTGAATAAAGTAATTTTTCAAAAACTATTTAGGTAAAATTTTTTTGATTCCATTGTGCGTGTCTGATAAATATGGTGAATAGAGATTTCAGCCCTTTAATAATCATTTTGATTATCTCCCTTGTGTTTTACTGTGTCGAAAAGATTTAACATCGATCGTAAACAATAGCAAATTTTTAGATTTAATTCAACCAGATAAAATTATTTTATTTAATAAATTTCCATAAGTTCCCGTTTCTTTAATGTTACATTTTCATAAGAAAAAGAAATCACACAAAAGAAGCCAAAAAGAAGTAAGTATCACTTTTCTTAATTTTTTTTTCCTAAATAAGATTGATTTTTCTAAAAATACGTATTTTTTTACCTAAAAATCTTTTCTTTTTTTTACTCGGGAAGGAATTAAGAATTAATATTCAGTTTAGTTTCATAATGTATTTTTGTTTTAAAAATTCTTTTTTTGTGTGTTTTACTATTTTAAACGAATGTGTCCTTTATTTTTTCCCGTAATGTTTGAAGTGTGCCATGATTTTGAATCGTCGTATAGATTCACAATATACTTTGTTAAACTGGACCCTCTTTTTTTTTTGTGTGTAAGTCATATGACTTTTTCATTAGCTTCTCCCTAAACACCTACGGGTGCCTCGGGTAGTGTAATGGTAATTTACAAAGCTCTTTGCCTCGGGTAGTGTAATGGTTAGCAAGCGAGACTAGCAAACCTACACGAATGAGTCTCATTAGGTGCTCTATTCATACGGCCTTGTGTCACATCTGAGCAAATTACTATCCATAAACAGCCACAAAAACTTATAGTTTATTGATTAATATTTCTTCTTTCTTTTAGGCATCTAAAATCATTTTTTGGTCACATCCTACAAGTACACCTGTTCACTGGGGAAAAATTTTTTTAGTAACAATAATAATAATAATAATATACTTATTATTATTATTTATTATTATTGTGATTTGAACTGATTAGACCCTCTAACTCACCATAATTTTTATCTATTGTAAAAATAAAATAAAATAAAATAAAAAATAACAGAAAAATGAAAATAACTAGTTTAAATTTTCTAAATAGTTTTACTACGTCTCTATTCAATGTAGAATTATCATCCATTTCCGGTATTTGAAAAAAAATTAAATAATTTGACCTGGTTGTTGACTTGTCTTTTTAAACTCTGATTTCCAGAAATGGGTAATCATTTTACATTAAATTACAATGTGCAAATGAACCCCCTTATTTATAAAATAATTTTTATCGAAAAAAAATGTGATGAGTTTTAAATATCCCCCCAAATCACCAAATAGATTTTAATGAAATTTTCAAGATTTATCATATATGGCTAAGGCGATTCGTCTGTGTCTCTGTATAGTGTTTTGTTTTTTGCATGTTTTATTACGTATGTGTGTCTATGATTGATATATGTAAATATTTGTGGAAATTTTTTTAATTGTACAAAAACAAATAAAAATGATGTAACATTTTGTATTGAAAATTTTTGTCGGAAAAAAATCCACTTGGATTCATGATCAAGAAACACCTGAAATTTGTTGAAAAGGTAATTTTATAGTCATACTCTTTATGCTATAAATTTAATGATTGATTAGAGAAAATTTATATATTTTTACACTCGATAGAACTTGAGGTATTTGTCTTGGAAAATTGTTTTTATTCATTTCGTGCCATAAACATTTATATTAAGTACTAACAATATTTCACTCTTTTTTTTTCTGTTAAAACGAATAAAGAATAATTAAAATAATTATCTAAGGTTAAATTCTAGTTTTATTTGAAAGATAGTAACGTCATAATTCCTCCTTATCTTACTGCTAGCACGGATTTCCCTAACTCTCTCTCTCTCGCCATTCGTCCCTATCTATCGCTCTCACCAGGTGTTCCAGACAACACCTTGTGTCCGTACAGAGCAGTTATATGTAAGTTCTTGTTGGAAGGCCAACACTGGTACGGCCATGTGAAGGGGCCCATGGGAAAATGTCACTTCTGAGTTCGTCCTTGCTTCTCTAGCTGTGTCCTGCGTGTATTGTTCGTTTCATTTGGATGGTTTTAGAGACGGGAGGTAGGTGGCCGTACAGCTGCTGCTTCCATGATTTGTTCAATATAGCTCATAGCATTCTTGTGCACTTCCTGTCTAGCTTTTTCTCTCTCCCCCTTTGTCAGTGTTCATGCTGTGCGTCAATGTCGTTTAAAATTCTAACTTTTAAACATCATAATTACCAGTATTAAAAATAAAACAACATTACATATCTAATTAATTTTTGATGCATTTTAAAGATTTAAACTCATTAAATTTGAGGCCTTTATTCAACTTGAGGTTACAGAAATTAAAACGAGTTATTAAAATTTTTCAAAATTTTTTTTTTAATGAAATTAATCTCCAGAATAACCATTAATAAACTAACTTCTGTAAAAAAAAATATTACTGACATGTTGATAACTGCATCAATTAATATGGTATTTAAATCCAAGTAGTTGGTCAAAATTAATGACAAGTCAAAAAGTGCCAACCACACACAAAAACTCAACTCTTTTTAAGTAAAGAAAATTGTATCAGCAATAGTTTATTTTTTTATATTCAATCTTGAAAAAAGAAAAGAAGCTCATTAAATATGGTTTTTGAGTGTACAATCAAGAAACCCAAGGAAATAATTTTTGAAAATTTATTATTAATTCATTATTAGAATAGTGAAATAATGTTTTTTAATTGCCTTTTTAATGTTTTACCTATAAATCTTTCATTGCCTCTAAAAAACTAATTTTTCCTTTTTTTAATTTCCTATTTTTAAAACAAAATTTTGATTTTTCCTTACATTTTTTGATATATATTCAAACTAAATACAAGAGATGAAACTGGAAATTGCTTAACAAATGAGTGTTACTGTAGGTTTCCATACTTTTTTCGTCTAACACTTTTTTATATTTAAAAAACTAATATATATGATATATAATATATATATAACTCCTAATTTTTTGCTTTAAAATTTACATTTTATGATTAATAAAAATATTCTTTATTCAATAACATATTTAGAATTATCCTGTGATTAGAGAAAAGGAAGTCAATATTGAATGCAAATTTAAGGTCGCTCATTTTAAAGCAGAACAAATATTGATATAGAATTATTTCTCTAATAATCTAAAAGAAAATAATATTTTCTATCAAATCATATTAAAAGTTCTCAAAACATTTTAAAGAATTTAAAAAAAATATAATTTTCAGATTTGGAGTACCATTGAACATTCAACAGCTTCCAATTTTTTTCCTTTATTCCATTTTTACCTTCAGACTTGTCTTTTTATTATATACAGAAAGTATATGCCATATCATATACCCCTATCAATTAAATAGTGCCATACACACAGGGAGGGGATTAAAGTTAGATGACCAAAAAAAATCAGCAAGTTCTTTTGACAAAATATCTGATGTCATTATAAAATTCATTAATCAATAAACGAACACTGAAAATTTCATTAAAATTAGATTGTTCACTGATTTTTAATGATTTTTTTTTCAATCATTGGTAGTGATTTGTTACAGAATGAAAGGTCCATGGTGGCCATGTTGTTATTTCCTAATTTATATAAGTCAATTTTTATTAAAAAAAAAAAAATACCTTGATTTTTAAAAAAAGTCTCAAAAATTAAGTAATTAGATTTTAAAGAAATTTTTGATTGCAAAATACACCAAAAACCTGGGATGAATATAAAAATCAAAGAAAACAGGAAAATATGTGGGTGATACTTTCACGGTAGCAAAAACATGGAGGAAGGCATTCATGGTGGCAAAAACATAGAGGAAGGCATTCACAGTAGCAGAAACATGGAGGAAGGCATTCATGGTAGCAGAAACATGGAGGAAGGCATTCATGGTAGCAGAAACATGAAGGAAGGCTTTTTCTGGCACTTATAACAACAGAATACTTTTGCAACACAAACTGTGACTAACAATGGCAAACATCCCAATGGTCTCTCTCCCCCTCCTCCTTCACACTTGTTCATTTATCTCTGCTAACTGCCGGCATAGCACCCAGATATATCCAGAAAAGACAAAAATCGTGCAATGCAGAAAACCTGTGTGTAGAAAGAAAAAAACTGCTTTCATATCTCTTTATACCTCCTACCAGTCAGCACGCATTCAGTGTTTTTGTTTTTTCGCAAGCCAGCATTTGACCCCTCGACACATTTTCATAGGTACTATAAGCTCTTCTGTCTCTAAATGCAGATATTTAGCTGTAATAATCCATATGCATGTAATTGTGAACATTTCTGTATAAGTACGTATAAAACATTGTATTGTTTGCAACAAGACTCATCATCTGGAATGAGAAGAAACAGTGATATGATCATTTCAGGTTAATTCACCTCATCAATGTAACCACTTTCCCCACCCAAAAGTAAATTTTGTTCATTTTGATATATCTTGTTGATCTAATAGTTGTTAGAAAATCATAAAAATTTTAAGTGAAAATTCTTTAACATTTTCAAGATGTTGTAAGTTGAAATTTTGCTGAATCAGCATTTTCTGTTGACATTTTCATTTCCAAACTTGATGATCTCACAAAAATCCTTGTATCATTTGATTGACCTGCCAGAAATGAATGAAATTTGATAGTCTTATGGATTTTTAGTCAAGCAATTCAAATATTCCTTTAGGATTTTACAAGTAGTAACCAAACTAGATATTAATAGTTTTCTGGACGAAGAATAGGTAGCCAACCACACAAAAAAACTGAGAAATATCATCTTCAGCTCCTAAAAGTAGCAAAAGGTAGCACAGTTTAGAAAAATTAGAATATTAGAGAAATGAATCCAAATAGGTTTCATTAACTGTCTCTTAAAATTCTCAATTCTAGACCTCTTAATAGTTTTTTCTCAAACATTCTTTATCTTGGAAATTTTCAATTATATCTAATATTGACTCATTCAGGTAAAAATAAAGAAGTCCATTGATAACAAAACATTGGGAACACATTACATAATATTTTACATTCCCTAAATTTCAACAACCATTTCTTTTTATTTAAATTTTTATGGGTGTTTGAATATATATTAAAAAAAAATCCATAAATTTTCATTAGAATCCAATCATCCAGTTTCCTTAGAAACTTTGAACAAAAATCTGTGTTACCAAATTCCAATCTCACATGAATCAGTCTACGCTGAAGATCTTGAAATAAATATGCTGAATTTATCAGAATTTTCAAGTACTGACCTTCTTTGCAAATTTCTCTAAATGTGGAAACTTGCAAGCTAAGTTTAATGTAACAATCAAAACAATGCTAAGGTTAATAAACATATCTTAAAGGAAAGGTGATATAATATACATTTAATGATTCCAAAACAAACATAAACCTTTTTGGAGTTCTTGCAGCATATGTCAGCTCCGATGGAGATGTTGAGGCAGTAAACTCACTCTATGGGAAATCTTGGGCTTAGAATGGAGATTACTCCAAATATGTTTTGTCTTTTTCAAGTTTATCTTGGAAAAGTTGTTTTCTTTGTGTTGATTTCCATCTTTAATGATATCATAAATGAAACAAGAAATTATAACAAATTAGTTTTTCTTGTATCGGTTATTTGTTTCCTTTTCAATTTCAAGTTATTTTGTGCTTTATTTTACATCCTATAATAATTGCCGTTTTAATGTATGTGAATGTATGTTTGGCTTCTATTCAAAAACTACATCAACTAGAATCCAAGACCATATGCTGATTTGGCTTCTTTCAAGGAAGATGTTGATAAAAATAAATTTGTGTGCAATTTAAATTGAAATATTTGTGAAAAAAGTCGTTTACTAAATGAATAAGAAAAATGTAACATACCAACATCTTTTTTTTAATCTCAGAACCAGTGATGGTAGAGCTACATTAGGTTAAAGTATTCCAACATATTAGATGTTTTACAAAATAAACAGTCCTAAGCTAATTTTTAGTTATGGAATGCAGGGTTATTATTTTGTGTCAGAACCAGTGAAACAATAAATAATCTCAATCTATTTTTTTTATAATCTGAATAAAAAAAATCTAGATTTAATTATTTGTAATGTTTATGAACTTAGTGTAGCAAGAGAAATCACGCACGCGGCAGCTCAAAGTGTACACGAATATGTCTGGCGTGTAAAATGAGATTAGTGTGTGTGTGTGTGGGGGGAGAAACGTCGATTGGGAAGCTCGAACTCACATCCTCCCAATTGTGAATCATGTCTGATGTCAGGACTACTTACACACCAGCGTGCATTTAAATTATGACATTGTGCGATTGACCCGGATGTGACCTTTTGGTATGATTATTTAAGTCCTGCCTGAATGCACCGGCAACAGAGAGAGGCGTTTCAAGTCTTGGTGACGCACGACAAGAGACAAGCTTGGATATAGGACTACTAAAGAAGTTAGTTGCAGGCAAAAAGGAATTCATAGGAAGAAGCTATGAGAAGTGTCATATTCAGCATAGAAATTCGGGTGTCCACCTTCTATTAAGAAGACGACACAGCAACAGCACTTGAAATTGATTCCACGTGTTCAGTTAAGAGAGACTCTTTTCTTTCTGTTACTGACTATGCATATACCCCCCCTCTTCTTTCACTTAGTTTCTTACAGTGCCATTTAAAATTAGTTATATCATAGACAATTGCTATTTTCATTTTATATGCATAGACTCATTCACAAATCTATAGAGATTGATAAGAACAAGCCGAGAGAGAGAGAGATAACGCAAGTTAATCAACTTGTTTGAAATTTTCGGTCAAACTTAACAAATCTTCTATTCCAAATAATCAAGCAACATAAAAGTTGATAAATGTTTGGTGGGTGGGTACAAAAAGTTAACCCTAGATTTTAATTAAAAATATGCACTACCCTGCTACCCAAAGAAAAAAATTTTAAGACTTTTCCCTACATAAATCGGTATTTAGTCTCAATTCACAAAAACAAAAATTGAATTAATTCTTTTTTGATAAATCTGTTAGACTTTTGTTGTACATAAGAAAATATTAAAAATGAAAAGTTATTCTTCTTATGTTGCCACCAGTTTTATTTTTAAAGAAGATAAAATTTTGGACAAGATTACACCATTTTATTTGCTGTTTGAGTGTAAACTCCTATATTTCTCAATAAGAGAATTTCTTTGTGTTTCTATTGAATTTTATGCAAAAGTAAAAAGAATTTTTGTATTTAAATTCCATTTGATTATGTTCGATGAACCAATGGATAAAATGTGACTGAACAGGAATTATATTTTTTGCAGTTATAATTTGTGGGGGTTGTATGTAATTTGGTTATTTCAGTAAATTTGCGTCCGTAATTTACGGGTATTGCTCTCTAAATTATTTCCACCACAAATACAACACAAAACTTTACAATCGCGTAAAAGAAATGGAATAGAACACAACGAACATTAAACAACAAACAATTTAATATGCATATAACAAAATATGAAAACAAATAAAATACATGATGTGTAAATGGCCTTTTGGATAATAAATTTTGGCAAGAAGAAAATAAATTTGTTTAAAGATGTGTGTATGTTCATGTTAACGGAGTCCGTAAATAAGTCGTTCTTACATACATTAAGTTCATGTCTTGTTTTATGATTGTGGCGACAGCGTGTTGCATTGATGGAAGAAAATTTGTTGGGTTTTTCTTTTGAATGTGATTCTCGGCCATCTGAAGAGAGGTCATGAACTTTAGTTGAGGAAGGAAAGGAATTTGTCGGACACAGTATCGGCTACTGCATTACTGGCTTAGTGGCTTGTGGTGTTGTCTTCGTCTTAGTCTGTGTGTAAGTTTGTGTTTATGTTTTCGTCTGTGGATGGCTCCCTAACTTTGTGTTATTTATATCCTACAGGTGGATCAAAGAATCATCTTAGAATTTTGGTGCGTAGACATTTATTGACCAATCAGATTTGTATTTTACTATTTTATTTTCGAGCCTAAATATTTTCATGTTAGTTCACTTCCGATCCTATTTTTCTAGAATGTTCTATTCTATGTTTTTAGCTGATTGGTTGAAAAATATAAAAATGTAATTTAAATGCTAATACGGTTTTGATCCTAAATTTCTAGAATGTTCTTAAGTATGTTTTTATTGCTTATTTTAAGACTAGAAAAAATGTGTATCCCATATACCCCCCCACAGATTGATAAATATTGAAAATATTTATTAATATGGAACATAAGTCTTAAAATGTTTCAGCCAATGTACCTTTCTTCCAGATTTTGTGGTGATGTTTGCAGGTGTATTTGTCGGTGTGGAGGTTGGTTTGGACAATGTCGTTTTTGTAGTTGTAGATGGCTCCCTAACTCTGTGTTATTTATATCCTACAGGTGGATCAAAGAATCAGCCTAAATATTTTCTGTTAGTTCACTTCTGATCCTATTTTTCTAGAATGTTCTATTCTATGTTTTTAGCTGATTGGTTGAAAAATATAAAAATGTAATTTAAATGCTAATACGGTTTTGATCCTAAATTTCTAGAATGTTCTTAAGTATGTTTTTATTGCTTATTTTAAGACTAGAAAAAATGTGTACCCCATAAATTTTATAATTGCAAATATTGCTGGAGTTTCTTTTCTTTAATAATATTTTTTTCTTTTCTTTAGTAATATTGCTTCTTTATTAATATTTCTTTTTTATTCACAGATATCAGTTGTTGGGGAGAAGGATTATTTTCAAATTAGACAACAAATAAGAGACACATGCCAAACAGGAAACATTCTTGCAAACCATTCTGATAAGAGCCCTTCTTTAAATAATTACATCCGAGTACACAAAAGAGACAATTGTTATTCTTGCACAGTCTGTAACTGAGCCTTTTTTCCTGAATCATATTCTAAAGTCGAGAGCAAGACTATCCACTGGAGAGAAACCCAATTTTAATTAGGTGTGTCAATAACAAGCAAGAGAAACCATAATACTGTGAAATGTATGGATTAATATTTTAACAGAATTCATATTTAAAAGTCCCTATGAGAAAACACGCTAGAGATAAACGGTATTCTTGTGAAGTATGTGGTTCAAGATTTTCATGGAATTCCGATTTGAAACGCCACATGCGAACACATACTGGAGAGAAACCATTTTCTTGTGAAGTGTGTGGATCAGCATTTTCATGGAAATCTGATCTGAAAAGCCACATGCGAACACACACTGGAGAGAAACCATATTCATGTAAAGTGTGTGGATCAGCATTTTCACACTGTTCTACTTTAACTAAGCATATGCAAACACACACTGGTGAAAAACCATATGCTTGTGAAGTATGTGGATCAGCATTTTCAGGCAATTACCAATTGCAAACTCACGTGCGGACACACACACAAGAGAAGCCATATTCTTGTGAAATTTGTGGATCGACATTTTCGGTAAATTCAAATTTGAATAGACACATGCGAGCACATACTGGAGAGAAACCATTTTCTTGTGAAGTGTGTGGATCAGCATTTTCACGGAAATCCTATTTAGAAAGTCACATGCGAACACACACTGGAGAGAAACCATATTCTTGTGAAGTGTGTGGATCAGCATTTTCAGAAAATTCCCATTTAAAAACACATATGCGAACACACACTGGAGAGAAACCATATTGTTGTGATGTGTGTGGATCTACATTTTCAGCACATTCAAATTTAAAAAGACATGTACAAATGCACACAGGGGAAAAGCCATATTCTTGTGAAGTATGTGGAACAACTTTTTCATTGAATTCATACTTGAAAAAACACATGCGGACACACACTAGAGAAAGAACATATGTGTGGAACAACATTTTTCAGTAATACTCAATTAAAAAGAGATATTCTTGAGATAAACCATTTGCTTGTGACATATGAATCTGCGTTTTTAAGGAATTCAAATTTGAAAACACATGTGTTGATACACTTGAAAGAAATTCTTATGAAGTGTGTGAATTTGCCTTTTCAAGGAATTCACTTTTAAAAAGTAATGTGTGGACGCAAATTTCAAAATCTGTTGATCAGCTCGTTTCGAGAATTCTACTTTAAAAGATAATTAAGAAGTGTGTATGAGATGCTGATAGCTGCAGCTGACACATCTTCATCTGCATAATGTCAACCCTCTGCTATTCATTATTTCTCTGCTGGTTTCAATCAAGGTGCACAAGTCCATGAAAGATTCACAAAGGAAGAAAAAGATGAAAGTAAAAGCTTGAGGATACGTCATTTAATCGAGAAAGGGAATCTGACACTTTATAAAATATGTGAAGTTTCTACTATTACAACATTGACCGCTGGTGAAATTATGACATGGGTTCTTGTGTCATTTTTTTTTTCCCCTAGGCTGATCTGCTCTGTCCTCAAAACCTGACTTGTATACAAGGAGCATGTAGTTCCTTCCCATTTCCAGATATGGACCACCCACATCTCAGATACTTAAAAATGACTTGACTCTCATCTACCGGATCACGTCACAAATGCCAGTTTTTGGTAGGCATAAAAAAAAACCTTTTCTTATAAGAAACTTTTTATCAAGATTCAAATTTTATTACTTTTTCAAAATTTTGATTAGACTTCCAATTTATCACCACACATACACATCTAAACCTGCCACACATGTACTCAATGTATGGTTAAACATACACCCGCACAGATATGTCTGAACCTCCCTATACATATAGATGTACTCATTCATACATACATATCCATGCCATCCATACTTATGGTTAACTTGCAACAATACATATGTACATATAGATATACATCTAACCCTATATACTAACACATCAAAGGTTCATAGTATTACGCACATCCCCAATTATTCTTGTTATTTATCTCTATAAATTACGATAAAAAATATTTTTAGATTGACACTATGCTTTCTAAGTTGACTTGCTCCTTCCACCTTTAGAACAATTTCACTGGGATAGTAGCAGCGACACTTTGAAGAAAAAATGTACAATTTACAGTTTAGAAAAATAACAATAATGATACAATCAATATGAGGCATTTTCCATATGCCATAGCAATAATTTGAGAAGCACTAATCATTCCTCCAACCAAAATAAATGTCGGGGTTTAATCGGTCAGAAAAATGAACTCTGGTAGTTTAGTCACTTACCTCTCACAAAACAAAAATCAATGGCCAGAGTTTTTTGAATTACTCTCAAAAAGAAAAATACTAGACAATCTAACTCTCTCCAACCCACCTTCATAGAAACCAATTCCTGGGGACTACTGACTCACCACCAACAAAATGATCCCGGTGGACATTTAATTCACCTCTGTAAATTACAATTCTGAGGAACTTTAACTCACCTCCTACCAAATAATTTCAGGGGATTTTTAATTCCACTAAAACTTTCTTTTGTGACTTGGGAGCATCATAATCTCCGCAGTTGTTTTAGTATTGCACCAGAAAGTAACCTCTCTGAGAAGTGTCAACATATCTGATCTTCTAACACCTTATATCATTTCATAGGGATCCTACTACTTCCTCTGCATCAGCCCACCTGACCTTCCAACAATTCATATCACAAAATAAGTAACAAAATTGTTCACCCTCAATAGGGAATTCTGATACAGTCTATGTTTTTTTTTGTTTTTTCTTTCCTTCTGTTTTTTTTTTATTTGTTTTGGCATTCATCTTTACGATGCCAAGTGACTCCTCAGGTGGTGTCTGTTGTGAACATGATGTATCCAGTTGGCCCATATTTGGGGCAGCTAAAATGTCCTTAGTTATTTGGGTCCCTACTATGTTGGCTGATATTTCTTCTCGGCTATCATGTCCCTTTGCTGGTATCAATCACTGCTTTCTCCAGATTACTAATACAGCTGCTATTATGATCACCACTGTGACACTCCCACTCCCACTCCCATTCCACTTTCTTCTATTCCTAACAGTAATCATTACCTTTCAATGCACAGCTAAAGGAAAGAGCTTTTGCATTCACTTCTTCAGAGTGCAATTGAGCCCTCATTTCTGGCGATAAGTTTCTCTCTCATAACCTGTCCTGTATCCTATTCTGAGGTAGATCTTCTTTGTCATCCTTTCCCTTTTAATGCAAAGATTGGGCTAACTCTAATTTCAACACTCTAAAAGGGATCTCATCCTCATAATCCCACTCATCTAGGTCTCATTGAGGAGGACACAGCTTCCCATTCTGATTATGAACACTTCCTGATTTGATAGGAGTGACATAATGTGGGTCTTTGTGTCATTTTCTCTGTTCAGTTTTCAAAATATGATTTATATATATGGAACTTGCAATTCCCTCCCATTTCTGGTCATAGACCATCCACATCTCGGATACTTAAAAATGATGTGATTCTTATGTGTCAGACCACAGTGCCACAATTGCCAGTTTATGGTAGACATAAAAAAAACTTTTCATCTAAAAAAAGCATTTTAACCAGATTTGGATTGTTATCACTTTTTCAAACTTTTAACCATACTTCCAATTCCTCACAACTTGCACACACATACATATACACACCCACTACACACAAACTCAACATATGCTTAGACACTCACACACACACTCAGATATATCTCTTTGGTTGTTTGGCATATCAACCTTTGTAGGTTATTTAACACCAAATCCATTTTTATGAAAATAGTTCTATTTCAAACAATTCAGTTTAGCATAAGTATGCAGTCTAAAAATGAAAAACATTTCTATTTCAATCTATTCAGTTTAGTCAAGCAGTTCTACAGTTAAATGTCAAAACAGTTCTATATTAAACAAATCAGTTTAGTGTAAGTACAGTTTCAATGTCAAAAAACAGTTTCATTTCAAATTATTCAGTTTAGCATAAGCACACAGTTTAAATTTAAGTATGGTTTAATTGTCAAAAAAAATTCTATTTCAAGCTATTCAGTTTAGTCAAACAGTTCAGTTTAGCATAAGTATGCTGTTAGTTCTATTTAACCCATAGAAAGGGCCCTTTCAGGTGCTACCACGCCGGGCCACAGTGAACCTGGGAGCAATGGCAATGAAGGGGTGCTCTGCATTCCCCATTCACTGGAACCTCACCATCAGATTGTTTAGTGTTATATCCAGGACACTCATTACAGTGGGTGGGGGGTCTCACTCCCCAGCCAACTAGGCAAGATGTATCTAGAGTCCCCATTTGGATATATATATATATATACACACACACACTCATAAACATCCATACCTATAATTAACTTGCAACTATACACCTATATATACACACACATCTAATCCTATGTACTAACCCTTCCAAGGCCCCTAGTATCACAAAAGACACAGAAGAGAAACTGTTTTGTTTTTGTTGGTTTTTTTTTTAATAATGACAAACCAGATAATTGTTACTAGTATGTATCATTTACAGTTAATATTTTGTATTAAATAAAAAAATTTTTAATATCTATAAGTTGGAGTTTATCTTATTTTATTCTTTGCTATTATATCATAATTGATGAAACCTGTAGAAGAGAAGAGTTACTTACACCATGTGGCAAAGTGAGCAATTTATATGCCTGGTGTGCAAAATGAGTGGTGGGCTTAAAAGAAAAAAGAAATATATCTGCCCAAACACCTCAAGATAAAACATCGTCTTAAACCAGGAGAATTGGTGAGAGTGGTTGAGCATACGCAAATTTTTCTCCAAATCAGTTAAGCATAAAACACCATATGCGAGAGAAATGACAGTCGCTTTTGAACGTGATATTGCTTATACTGAATGACTTTGTAGTTGGGAAAGTGATTACTTGGATCAGTTTCACATAACCTGCACAAGAAAAACAATATTCTTGTGAAATATCTGGATCAGTATTTTCAGATAATATCAAATTAAAAAGACGCGAATGTACATTGAAGAGAGACCATTTTCTTATATGTCGATCAACATTTACACCGATATACAATTTGAAAAGGCATATGCAAATATAGAATTGTTATAAACCAAATTCTTGTCAAGTTGTTCCTTTTCTAACTGTAAATTTTGCATTGTAAATTTGTTTATGTATATTGCAGCCTGAAGAATGACCAACGTACATTTGGCTGATATTTCATTTATTTATTTGTACAATTTTTATGAAAAATCTCCAAAAAATACTTCACATTTGTTATTATAGTTTATTTACTTGTTCATATATTTTTAGCTTTAACTTTTTAAAAAATTGATTGTTTATTAACAACTCTCATGCAAAACAAACATTAAACAAGACAAATAATGTTAAATAAAAATTTGTTAGGTATCCAGCACCCCCACAGAACTGGTTAATGTTTTAGTTGGTCAGTCAACACTGGTGTGTCCATGTGTAGTAGTCCATAGGAGAATGTTGCATATGTGTTTGTCCTTGCCTGCCCTGCATATACTGTTCATTTTATTTGGAAAATAAATGGATGTACAGGTGTTGTTTTGTAGTTGCATCCAGGATTTATCCAATGCAGCATCCCTGTGCAGTTCCCATCTAACTCTTTCTCAAAACATTTCTTTAGAATCCAAGTGGTGCAGCTATATCATAGTACTGACACAGCTTTGAAAAACTCCCATTTTTATTTTATCAGACTGATCAGATTTCCATATGGTTATTAACTTGTCAATAGTAGTTTATGCTTTACCTATACATTCGTCAATATTTTCAGTAGATGAGATATTGCTATTGAGATATATAAAATGGTTTACTAATTTTAGAAAGATCTATAATTACGCCACTTTTAAATAAAATGGTCCTGGTATTTTGCCGAAGAATTTGTTGCATTTAAACATTAAAAATACAAATGCAAACATATGCTAGAAAAAAAGATTTTCTGGCAAAGTGTGCATCAATATGGCACATAGATGTGCATCGGCATGGCACATAATGATGTTTGATTAAAACCCAAAAGTAAAAGTTTGCTTACCAGATAGAGAAACAGACTTCTTTGACTTTGTTGCTGGTGTTTTGCAAGGGGCTACATTAGCCCTATAATTGTTCATAATCTGCCTAGACTACATACTTCAAAAGTTGATAGATCTAATGAAAGAAAATGGTTTTACACTAAAAAAGGTAAGAAGCAGACAATTCTCCCTGCACAAACTATTACAGATGCACACTATGCAGATGACTCAGTGCTTCTAGCAAATACACCTACCAAAGCTGAATACCTGCTGCATGGTCTGGAGCAGGCAGCAGGTGGGATTGGTCTCCATGTTAATGCAGACAAAATGGAGTACATGTGTTTTAATCAATAAGGAGACATCTCCACATTAAATAGTGACTCTAAAATTAGATGACTTATGATTAATGCGGTGTGTGAACTGGTCTATTGCCAATTTTTTCTATGTTATTCTGTTGTTTTTTGTTTATCGACTCACTCACACTTTTTCTCCCAAATTCTTACACTCAAGTGCAGCCATAAGGTAGTACTGACACAGCTACTGCTTGGAAGAAATCCCTATTATTTTTATTTCATTTTTTGAGATCAGATTATCTGATGGTCATTGGTCAATCAATCTATGCTTTACCTATGCATTTGTTCACATTGCTTTCAGTAGATGAGATATTGATACCAAGGTACCCTACAACCAAATACTCAAAATTGCAACTATCAAAATGATGTGTTGATAATGTCCAAAACTAGCCAATATGAAAAATTTCTGCAGTGTCAATGTTACTTCTTATTGACAGTAAAATGTCTCTTGATTTCTAAGATTTTCCCTATAAGATCCTGACAGTTTTTTTTTTGCAGATAAAATGATGGTTCTCTTAACTGCTAACATTTCGCACTCATTCCATTTTTTTTTTTTTGTAAAATCAGAACCAAAACATTACTGTCCACAACAAAAAATGGTTATGTAGGGAGACAATAAATAATTATTTCCATTAAAGAATGGGTGTATCCGTTTGGGATGTCATAGGACAGTCCCAGAAAACTTTTCTTGACTTCTTCTGTCTTTGGTCTTTGTACAGAAGAGACAAAGTCTCAGTCCTTGTCAGAGAATGGTAAAGCCATGTGGCTATTTTATTGTCTCTTCTCAAGAAAGCTTTTTTCCATTTTTGTATCCCTTCCACATACTTCTAGTTCATGGAACAATATGTGGATATATCTAGCTGTTGGAGACAATCTGTGTATTATTTCTTCTAAATACCATTGATATGTATATCATTCTACCAAAAATATTCCACCCACTGGGTACAAGTGTTTAAATTTTAATATAATTGCTATATATGTTATGCATACAAGAGTCATTCAAAAAGTTCTAAATCTCACCCAGATTTTAGATTTTTGTATGGGTCTTACCTGAAAAGAACTGTTTTATGTAGCTGTGCCCTGGGAAGTGCAGTTAAAAATAGCCAGATTGTTGAGGTTGCTAAGAAAACCAAGTTGGTAGCGTCTGGTTGTCTGGAACTTGGGAGGTCAAACTAATGAAAGGAATTGTCAAATCTCTTCACCTTGGTTCAGGCTCGACACCCTTCTGCTGATTTTATAGTGAATCTTGCCCTCCACTGAATTCAGATACTTTTCATTTGGGCAGGAATATTTCTCTTTAATTTCTACTGTGTAATGTAACTGATCATTGTACAACCAAAGGAAAATAGTGAGTATCACTATTGAGATTTTTGAGATATTTTCTATCTCCAAAATGACTCACAGAATTAATAGTCTCGGAAATAGTTTGCTGTTTGAAATGGAAAATTCCATTTGCTGATGACATCGGTGAATGTGATTTACGTATAACCTGCATAAAAATTAAGACAGGAATCTGAATTAGTTTTTTTCTAGTTTTATAAAAAAATGATAGTTTTGCCACAGCAAAAATGTTCAGCCATGGCTCTTCTTTTTGCAGGAGGTTAAGAACTTTGTGAATGACCCCGTATTAAAGGTTAAATGTTCTAGTATGTACAAATCTGTTTATCCTGTCTTTCCTTCTGTTGTGTTGAGTGTTAGTATATTACGGATGTACTAAAGCTAATATTAGTCTTTGTTGAGTGAGACTCGACTCACTGTGACAGAACTGCCCTTTCTATTGCTGTGCTCTGCTCATTGCATTGTGCCTTTTGCATATCTGGCTTTGTAACTATGTTAAACCAATTGTTGTTGCATTCTGCAGATACATACCACAGTGTCCACCATCCAGATAATAGCAGTGTCGTGAGGACAAAGGAAAAAGAAATGACAAACAAATTTTCAAAAGACTGAACTTGCTCACAGATGAGGTGGGTGTTACTTGGGGACTTTTAGATAACTTTGCTCTCCTCCCTTTAGCATAAGAAGCTAATTTGTTGTCGCAATTCCACCCTAAATCTTTAAAATTTCCCCTGGGAATGATTCACTTCTGGTTGAGAACCCCTGATCTGAACATACATTTGTTAGGAAATTAACATTATCATTAACAAATACTCTAAAATTTATTTCCATTGACTGAATTTATATCTGGGTGTTTGTAGATTATACTCTGACACAGCAAAGGAATTCTAATACCCATATTTGCTGAAACAAAAGTTATATTCTCGCCAACACCTGATGGGATCAAAGGTCAAGTCAGAAAATTTTTTGTTTACAAAAAAATTAGCTGTATAGAGAAACTGATTCGGAAAGGCTAATTAATCCAGAAGGCAAATAAAATCATCAGGAAGAGATTTGAGACATTTTGAGAGGGGGGGGGAAATAAATGACACAATTTGCTTACAGACTACTCAGCTAATTAGCAAATGAAAATTGGCACGTTAATTCTATGATCTCTACGAGTGTTTAAAGGTATTTTCAAGAAGAGAGAAGTAGGAGTAAGGTGCGCAGTAGACCAGCTTCCAGAGGTGCCTGGAACATTCTAGTTTAAAATTGTTCAGGAAGAACAAATTATTTCAGAAAGCAAATAAAATTGCTATCTGTTAGGTCAGCCCTCAAAAAAGAATATAGAGTTACCTCCTGTGACAAGGAATTGTGAGAGTGAGGGACTGGATTGGGGATTGCAGCCTGTTAAATGTATAGACAACACAGAGCTAGGGAGAACAGCGACTATCTTTATTGAGTCGTCATACAGGAAGTGGGGTTTCTCGTATGGGGAGAGTTACCCAGACCAGTGGTTGTGATCTGAAAGGGAACTTGTATTGCTTATACACTTAACACATCCCTGATACCCAGGTATGTGAAGACAGATTTCTTGGTCGCAGACAACTTAAACTAAAGTGACTGTTTTAGGGTAAATACATTCCCCTACCCTGCCTTAAATAAAACTTTTTGTTATTTCCAACATCCCGGTCTGCTTTCTCATTCGGTGTTCTTCTCTTTTTTTCATTTATTAAAAAAGTCATACCATCTATAGCTCCAACCCCACACACATGGCAGGGACTGTGTTGTTTTGGAATAAAACAGGACTCATTTGAACAGATTTAAAATATGAGGGTCAGGACTGAAAAGTTCATATCATGACGTCACATCTGCTGTTGATGACTTGTTTGATTAATAGGATTCAAGCACTGCAACACTCATGTTAAAAATAAACCTCATTTGGTCACATTCCATGAGAATATCTTGGTTGACCTATGAACTTTTCAACCAAAAATGAGCGTAATTACACAACTGAACTTGGAACTCAATTATTACAATTTCATCATCCAGCCACGATCCAAGTGGAAGGAGAGATTTATTGAGAGACAACACCACAAAGAATTTCCTGCTTTTTAAATGACTGCAAAAATGATTATATAATCTTATAATTTAGCATTATCCATCCAGTAATGAAGCTCTAGTTCTACAGCTCAGGGGAGTGTGGAGTCATCTTTTCATTGCAATTACTCCCATGTCCACTCTGATTTGGAAAGGTAGTACCTGTTAAGGTCCTGTAATGGTCTGTAATTCACCTGTGTCATCAAATCTAAAAATAGAAAAAGATCCACTTGCATGTAACAGAGTGTGGGTGACATGTTGTTGTTTAGTTGTTAGATGTTCTGCTGGGTTGTTATTGAAAGGCAAATGAATTATACAATGTGAAAGATGCAGACAAAAGAATATTTAAAACAAAGCAGTACAAACAAAATTAAATTTATATAACAACAAGTTTGTGAAAAAGAAAACATTACAAATATGCTAATATAGTCTGTGAAATATTCCTCTGTGTGTGCATGTGTGTACTAACACGAGTCAATTGGAAAAAGACTAAATATTGAAAGTGTCCAGTAGATTATAAAATGTATGTGGACTAAGTATTTCATGTAAGGTATCGATAAATAGAAATATAGCAACGTGTGCTAGAAGGTATGTGTCTTCTCCCATGTTGGTTGTTTGTCTCTTTCGGGGTTTGATGAAATTTCTGTGGTTGTGTTCGAGGCTGGAGCAAGTCTAACCGAAAAGGCTGAACAAGAAAGAAAAAGGTTGCGGAATGTATACATTTTCATGGGGTTGACTGCTGGAAATCAAAATGTAAGAGAGAGAGAGGGAGAGAGAGAAAGTGTGTGTGTATGTGTGTGTGTGTGTGTGTGTGCTGTCCCTGTGAGTCAAAATGGAGAAAGTGAGAGTGTGGAAGTGAAAATGTGAAAAAGTAAGAGTGTGTTGTCTCTGGAAGTCATGATGGAAAGAGTGAGTTCTTGGAAGATGAGAGTATATATAGACAATCCTTGTCATGCAGTCGGCTCCAAATGCGTGGGACAAAATCAAAGTTGCGGACGTAGTTGTGAGCACTAACCACATGACTTTCCTGATCAATAGGTTCCCAAGACTGATTAGTTTACCTGCATCCGCCATCTTTGTTTCGGGAACAAGTGGTATCACGACCATTTTAAAATATAGGAGTGTAAATCATATAAGAGTAACTTCAGTGTTTGCTTGCTTGCATATGTTATTGTATGTGTGTGCACTGGGAGATTTGTAACAATGGACGATGTAAGATTTCTAGGAGTGAGAAATCCAGGAGTTCAAATGAGTATTAAGAAAGAACCAATGGGCGAAATAAAAATCTATCTGTGGTTATGGGATGTACTGATTGGGTACAAGTATTAAGTATTCCTGTATTGTTACTCACCTGCAGTCAGGATTGAACCTGCAACCTTAGAAGCTTTGGGAACCAACGCCTATAACCGTTACGCTATATGTGTTGCGTTGGTTAATACTTAACACTTGTACCCGGTTATGGCTAACGGAATTAGAACAGGCGACCCGCGTGGATTCAATAAAGGACGTAGTTCGAAGTTTCCTGTCGGTTCCCGAGTTCGACAAATACCTGAAGAAGACCGGAGGACATATCAGCCAAAATGTTGTGGAAATAACAATAAAGATGAAGACAGTAGTCCAAAAACTCTTAATGATAAAAATCATCAAGCTTCGTCTCAGAAATTTAGACAACTAGAGAAAAATTGTTTTGTTAAAAAAATAATTACATGATCTTGAGATGAGCTAAACGGCCATGAAATCTGAATGTTTATTCCTTTAAAGCCAGAAAAGCAGAAAAGTGGATCTTTGTTTTGTTAAAAAGATAATTGCAAATAATTTTGCAAATTGAGAACTATATAAATGGAACTTAAATAAAGGACGAAGACATCTGAATAGAGTCAATTTAAGATCAAACATGGGAGAAAGGCAGGTTACACGTGGCTGGCCTGCAAGCAAACAATAGCTTTCAGACAGATATTGAAATAATGCAAGTAACTGCTAGCTGGCCTTCAGACAAACATTTCAAAAAGTTGAGGATTGTTAGCTGGCATTCAGGCAGACATGTAAAAAACGTAAGCTGACCTTCTGACAGATATTTAAGAAACACGATCGACTGTTAGCTGGCCTGCAGTTACTTAGGAAAAGTGATGACTTCTAACTGTCCTTTACTTAGACCAGAAAGTTAAGGTCTACAAGCTGGTCAGAAGGCAGTCACTTAGGAAAGGTAAGAACTGCTAGCTGGCCATCCGACTAACAATAAACGTGAAAAGTGTTCGTTAGCCTTTTGACAAACACTTCAGAAACGTGAGGAATGGTAGTTTGCTGCTTAAGAACAATGTGATGACTGCTGATTAGCCTGCAGTTAGATACATATAGAAAATGAGCGAAGGCTAGCTGCTTGATGACAGAATCTTAAGATGTGTATGGACTACGAAGGGGCCTTCGAGCAGACAAGAAACGTGAGGACTGCTAGTTCGCCTTGAGATAGACAAGTAATCCGGGGACTGCTTGTTAGCCTACTGGTCGAGTAGAAATATGAGGACTGCTAGCTCACCTTCAAGTAGACACTTAAAAAATGTTAGGAATGCTATCTGGCCAGCTGGCTGACACAAGATAAGTGAGGACTATTAGCTGACCTCCAGATAGAAAGAAAAGCAAGGACTGTTAGTTGGTAATCAGGCAGAAAATAAAAAGGGAAAAATGCCAGTTGGCTTTTAAGCAGACATTTAAGAAATGTGAGGACAGCTAACTGGGCTGCAGATAGACACTTAAAAAACATGAGTGAATGTTTGCTCCTTGCAGGCAAACATTTAATATGCATAAATAAACCTCTGATGATTTTTTAAAAGTAAATTTTCTTCAAAACCAAACATAGCAGGATTTTATTATTTCTACTTGAATATCAAACAAAATGCTTATTGATAACTTTTATTTATTACCCAAATCAGAATTGAAACTAATCAAGCAAAAATAAGAGATACATTTATAATTGAATAGGACTTTCTCATATTGATATATGAAATGTAAAGCTTATTTTTGATAATTCCAAGACAAAAAGTAAAAAAATGATATTTAAGTCCAGTCAGACGGAGAGGAGTAAGATCCCTCCTGTAGCGAGAGAAATCACGCACGCGGCAGCTCAAAGCATGTACGAATGTCTGGCGAGTAAAATGTGATCGGGGTGGAGAAATGGGCAATTTGGGAGATCGAACTCACATCCTCCAGGTCGTGAATCGTGTTTGACACCAGGACGACTTACGCGCTGGCGCGCATGTAAATTACCACATTATGCGATTGACACGGATGTGGTGCTTTGGGATGATTATTTAAGTCCTGCCTGAATGCACCTGAAGACATTTTGAGTCTTGGGGGTGCGCACGTAAACTGGTAGTGAAGAAACTTTCTCTCCTTTTTAGACAATTCGCTGCTCTTTTTTGGATCGTGCCTCTTTGTTGACTTCTTTGGGTGTCCATGTCTGCGTCCGCTCTTGTGTTCGCTTTTTTTTTTTAGTCGGTCTTTTTCTTTTTACATTTAGTTAGAAACCCTTTAGCCAGCTCATCTTTTTTCACTTGCTACGGTCCCCCTCCTGGTTGCTAGCCGCAATCATGGAGGGTTCTCCTGGGGGATCCCCTAAAGCCACCTCATCTTCTGCTACACCAAAGGAAGCCCTCCCTATGCCGTCGGAAGAACGAGGGAGACCAAGAACCCAATCTAGAAGTGCCCCATCAACCAGTCCGATTGGGTTCAATTGGCCATCATTACCGGTCCCCTCTCAGTCCTCAAGCCTTTTTCAGCCTGGGCAAAAGCCAATTAGCCCTAGTCCAGCGACAACTCTGTGGAAGGTTCAACAGAGGGATCCGGAGGACTATGAAAAAGACTGGATGGGCAAGTACGCTGAGTTCTTCAAAGGAAACGAAATCTTGCCCATTCCTGAGATAGTCAAAAAGATTGAACCCCGGATCTTCTCTTTGGTCATAACAGACCTTAGGACTAGAAGGCTGGTTGGGCTCAAAAAAGAAAATTTTGAGGAGCTCCTCTGAACAGCAGGCGTCCTCTCTGAGTATTTCTGTCGCAGAAGTTTTGAAACATGGGACATCTTGCTACCGACGGAGGAGCATTTTTATGCTTTAAGCATTTTTATCATGGAAGCCAGGAAACTCCTCTGTTACAATATTGAGCTATCATTCTGTCAAGAACTTGGTATGAATAATTTGGTATAATATTCATACAATGACTGTATCAGTCCCATCTATGGGTCAGATAAATCTGCTTAAAATTATTCATATTAGATATGAATATTTGATGCTATATTATTTAATGAACTTGTACATGGGATGGGTAGAAAATGGCCAAATCTTACTGAATAAGAAGGTAATAAAGACATGTAGCATTACCATTCCATGTCTTGGCTTATAGATGTCTCATTTGTTCAATGTATGACAATATGAGATATTCATTGGTGCTAAAAACTTATGGAGAGTAAGATACGTTTTTTTTTATTTAGGAAAACAATTTTCCTTTTATAACAACATAAAAAAGACTCATTGAATTTCTTTGAAATTCAAAAGTAAATTAAAAAGCTCAGTATTAAACAAATTTTCAAATAGTCAAAACAAAAAGCAAATGTGGGGTTTTGTCAGTACATTGACCCATTTTTAATCATGACATCTCTTACCCACCTGTTGAGATTAAAAGAACAGATCTTTGATTTTCGTTTTGGTTAAAGTAAAAAGAGACACTCCCTACACAATGTGTGGGCTGGGATCCTTAATTAACCAAGCCCTTATAATGTGGTTTGATTGGATAACCAATCAAAATCTGATATGCGGAAGGGATACTCTTCCCACAGATGTAGATTAGCTGACCAATCAAAAAATAGTAAAGAAAATACAAAATGATCAGTGATTGGTTAACAAATTAGGAATGTTTGTACCCAGGAGAATCCTCTATAAGAATAGACATTTTCAGGGTTAGAAGAGATCAAATGCCCAAATCAAATCAAGAGAATAAGAAAAGAAATCTCTCCAAGAACTAAAGCCTCTCCAGTAAAAGTCTCACTCTCCAAAAATTTAATATAATAGACTGCACCAGCCAAAGACGTCAATTGTCTGTCTCTCAAACACAACTAAAGTGACAATTTCTCTTTCTCTCTCTCTATAGATATATTATATATAATATTGTTACACCATTGTGTTCCAATAATTAATTGTTAACTGTTAACAGAGAATTTTTCTTGTCTTTGAGTTGCCAACATTCAGGCAAGTGTCATCCCCCATCTAAGGATTTTTCAAACACAACATGAGCACAGAGGAAGTTGATCAACTAACTGGCTGGAAACGTATGTGATAGAGAACAGAAGCCATAATCAAATACCACGACAAGCATAGTACCACAAAGAATAGAGGTAAAATGGTGAGAAAAGGGTTTCTGGGATTGTCATATGACATCCTACAAGGTCCCTAATGGATATCCCAGTTTTCTAAGAGAGAAGAATATTCATTGAATCACTACACCAGTCTGAGGAAAGGAGGCATGCTCTTGTCTGTGATAATAACTGGGTCTTCTCTCTTTAACAAAGTAGATAGTTCTCTTCAGTTCTTGTGCTATTTGCTGGATTTTGTGGTTGTGTCAATAAATCCTGCTTTGATAGAGCAAATAAAAGCTTTATTCATTGTATCCCTGGATCGGTCTAAGACTGAAGAAAAGAGGCATGTTCTTGTCTTTGTTAAGGACTGGGTCTTCTTTCTTTGACAAAGTTGATAGTTTTCTTTTGAAGTTTGTTATTTGCTGGATTTTGTGGTTGTAGTGATAAATCCTGCAACCATCCAAAGTACCTGATTATCGTGCCAATAATAGCATTTATAGTCACAAATCTTGAAACAACTATTGAATAGATACTGAATAGTCTAGACTCTAAAGAATATGCAGTTGATCCATGACAAATTTGCAACAGAAATTAAACAGTCAATTTGATAAGCCAACATGTACTGCATGACATCAAAAAAACATTTTTTTAAAATTGTAAATGGAACAGGATTAGATAGGCTGTTGAACTTAAGTAATCATTTTGGTGGGGTTTTTTTGGACAGTGAAGCTACTGGGCACACAAATATATAATATTTAAAAATACTAAATTGAACAGGATTAGATAGGCTGTTGAAGCTTCTGGGCACACAAATATATATATATATTGATTTTTATTTCAGCCATATAAAGTTTTTTTTAATGAATAACAATATTCAAAAATACAAATGATAGTCAAGCCAAAATATTGAGCAAAGCATGAAATACATGTTCTAATTAATGAGGTTTCAACATTGTGCAACTAGCATAGCCCACATTGTTACTGGCAGTCATAATCCAACTTAGATCCTGTCTCATCTGGTAAACTTGTTTTGTAAGAACAAATGACTTTACAGACTGAGCCAATTAGAATAACAAACAAAACCATGTTGTCTGCAAGAATATTTCATGATGATATTACAATTAAATCTCTAGGTAAATGAAACAACTTCCAGGAATTTCTAAAGAGCAAACTAAAGATCTGTCATGATGTTAACTACAAAAATTCAACAGGCAATTTGAACTGATTTTTTTGGTAGATGTTGGACATGTTTTGCAGTATATGTTGGCCTACCACACTTTCATTTCTGTTGCAATTTCTCTTGGCTGTATCGACACTGCTTGGACTATAAGTTAATTAGGAAGTATTAGTTAAATGCAAAGTAAATATTAATAAACTACAAGAAAACTACAAGTTATAAAATAGGGATAATTAAGAGTTTGTGTATATGATAAATGGTTTAGCATGAATGGGGTAAGTTAGAGACTGTGTCAGAGTATCATGGATTCTCAAAGAAATCTTGTAACAATTGCCTAGAACTGTTTAAAGGAATTATGAATTGAATGGATATCACCTGCCTTACCCATAAGTATAATGGATGGAAAGAAAACAAGGGACTTTGGATAGGAAAAGTGGCAATATATGTCAACAAAATTTAGTTGGTCATCATACTTGATCAAATGTCAAGCACCATCATGAAAGGAAGGAAGGAAGGAAGGAAGGAAAGCAGTTAGTGAATATCTACAAAATTGTTTTGTCCCTTAAAACAAAACTATGTAGGCTATAAATCTCACATATGAATTACTGATTCTAAAGGAAGTCACCTCATGAAACTCAGAGGCCAGTCCTGGTGAACAAACAAAAGCATATTATTTAGAGCAGGATATTTAAAAAAAGAAAACTTTTTCCATCACTATATTAAACTGAAAATCCTTTACTTCCAGTCATTTCTTCAACCACAAAGTTTCAGGTACAATTTGTGATTTTAATGTTGATAGCACGCAGGAGCAAGTGAGTGATGTCTGGATCTATAATGAACAGTCCAATTAACAGTAATGACACAAAGCCAGGGACCATTTTTTTCAGGGCTGTGGGACAGTGTCGCTCTGGTGTTGGGTAGGAGTACCTGCATGCCAGTATGCAAATGATAAGTGTCAAGTGTTAAAATTAAACAATGACTTAGAAAATTAGACCACAATAAATTTGGGTGGAAAATTTACCTTCCAATAGAAGCCATTAAATTGGATATGAAAAAAGAAAAAAATTTAGGTTCAGAATTTAAGGAGTGATTGGCACTGAATTGTCTGATTTAAAAGTCACCTTCATATTTAAAGAATTCTTAGCCTCAGAGAGAAAAAAATACAAGAGGTAAAAACTTCTCAGGTAGTTAAAGTAGGAGGAATTTCTTTCCTTAGAAGAAATCAACCAACAAGTTGGTTCAGCTGGTAATGGCTTGTTTTGAGTGAAGGCAGATTCTAAATGGCATTTTTTTCATTTCCTTTCTTTGAATATAAGAAATAGACAATAAACAATATTGTTAAGTTACACTGTGTATTGATTATTCCTTTGAAGTTTCTCGAGTTCTGATCCAATCGTGTAAAGAACACAAAAGATATGAGTTACCATGACATCCAAGAAACCAGCTATACTTCTTTGGAGAGAGTGAATTATTCTATCGATTGAATCATAATACCAAAGTCAATGCAACAAGAGGTATTGCACAAAATCCACTCAAGTCATGAAAGGATCAAAAAATTGCATGCTAAAAGCAAAAAGCTGTGTGAGACAATATCAATAAAGATATAGAAATGGCAGTTCAACAATAAGATTTATGTCAAGACCACCAAAAAACACAAAATTCAGAATCCTTGTTGTCACATTGGATCCCAGTGAGACCAGGGAAAATAATAGCCATGGATCTGTTTCATTTCAATGGTTCTAATTAAATGCTGATTGTGGATTCTTATAATTCTAAATATCCGTTTGTAAAAAAATTGAATGAGTTCTGCAGTCAAGAAATAATTAATCTAAGCAGATCTTTGGGGAACAAGGAACCCCAGAAAGGGTAATCAACTATAATGGTACACAAGACAGTTCAATTCACTTTAAATAATTTCCTAAAGAATTGGGAGTAGAACACAGTATGCCATCTCCAAAATATCCACAGTCAAATGATTTTCTGAACCTTTGCTGATGAGAACGATGCAAATTAAGGGTGTAGAGAAAAGGACAATAAATTTGGGTTTCAATACCAGAGGGTTTCCATCTCAAATTGGATCCCCAAGTTATGATAAAGACGACAGTAAGCAACCTGACTGGATTGTTTTTTCAACCAATTTGAAATGTGGAATCTCCATTGTTTGGGACCAGAATCCTCAGTTTAAACCCTAGACAAGGATTTCTTTCAATTCAGATTAATACTATTTAAAAAAGTATGAATTCATCTGTTCTCTATACAGATAAAGGTTAACAGAAGAACAGACATTAATTAAGCAGTTTAGAAGGAAAACATTCAATTCAAATCAACTTTATTCTACATTAACATTCTCTCATGATACAGGTGTTCAGTAAATATATACTTTATGATAAATGTACATCATTGTGCATAATATCTCCACTGTGTGATTGCATATGTTTTTTTAATATGGATTTTCGTGAAAATGCTGATCTACATACTTCACAAGAATATGGTTTCTCTCCAGTATGTGATCGCATGTGATGTTTCAAAGTTGAATTCTGTGAAAATGCTGATCCACACACTTCACAACTATATGGTTTTTCTCCTCTGTGTGTTCACATGTGTGTTTTTAAATATGAATTTTCAGTAAATGCTACTCCACACACTTCACAAGGAAATGGTTTTTCTCCTGTGTGCATTCATATGTGTCTTTTTAATTTATAATTGTCTGAAAGTCCTGATCCACAAATTTCACAAGAATATAGTTGCTCTCCAGTGTGTGTTAGCATGTGACTTTTCAAGTGGGAATTCTGTGAAAATGCTGATCCACAGACCTCATAAGAATATGGTTACTCCCCAGTGTGTGTTCTCATGTGACATTTCAGAGTTGAACTCTGGGAAAATGCTGATCCACAGACTTTACAAGAAAATGCTTTCACTTTTCTATGTGTTCGCATGGGTTTTTTCAAATCGGACTTTTCTGAAAATGTTGCCTCACACATTTCACAAGAATATTCTTTCCCTCCAGTATGTTTACGCATGTGCTTAGTTAAACTAGAGCTGGATGAAAATGAAGACCCACACACTTTACAAAAAAAGGATTTCTCCCCAGAGTGTGTTTGCATGTGCCTTCTTAAACTACCGTTTGCAGGAAATGTTGATCCACACAATTCACAAGAATATGGTTTCTCCCCAGTATGTGATCGCATGTGACGTTTCAAAGTTGAATTCCGTGAAAATGCTGATCCACATACTTCACAAGAATATGGTTTCTCCCCAGTATGTAATCGCATGTGACGTTTCAAAGTTGAATTCTGTGAAAATGCTGATCCACATACTACACAATTATATGGTTTATCTCCTGTGTGTGTTCGCATATGTGTTTTTAAATATGAATTTTCTGTAAATGCTACTCCGCACACTTCACAAGGAAATGGTTTTTCTCCTGTGTGCATTCGTATGTGTCTTTTTAATTTATAATTGTCTGAAAGTGCTGATCCACAAATTTCACAAGAATATAGTTGCTCTCCAGTGTGTGTTATCATGTGACTTTTCAAGTGGGAATTCTGCGAAAATGCTGATCCACAGACCTGACAGAAATATGGTTTCTCCCCAGTGTGTGTTCTCATGTGACATTTCAGAGTTGAACTCTGGGAAAATGCTGATCCACAAACTTTACAAGAAAATGCTTTCCCTTTTGTATGCATTGGAATGTGTTTTTTCAAATCGGACTGTTCTGAAAATGTTGCCTCACACATCTCACAAAAATACATTTTCCCTCCAGTATGTTTACACATGTGTTTAAACTAGACCTGGATGAAAATGAAGACCCACACACTTCACAAAAAAGGATTTCTCCCCAGTGTGTGTTTACATGTGCCTTCTTAAACTACCATTTTCAAAAAATGTTGATCCACACATTCACAATATGGTTTCTCTCCAGTGTGTTTTCCCACGTGGATTTTCAATTGCGAATTCCATGAAAATACTCATCCAGATTTTACATGGATATGGTTTTTTTTCCAGTGTGTAATAGCATGTGCATTTTTAATAAAGATATTTGTGAAAATGCTGATGCACTAACTTTACAAGAATACAGTTTCTCTCCAGTGTGAGTTCACGTGAGCTTTCAAAGTTGAATTTTGTGAAAATGCTGATCCACACACTTCACAACAATATGGTTTTTCTCCAGTGTGAATTTGCATGTGTTTTTAAATGTGAGTTATCCGTAAATGCTAGTCCACACATTTCACAAGAAAATGGTTTTCTTTCAGTGTGCATTTCCATGTCTTTTAATTTAAAATTATCTGCAATTGCTGATCCACAAATTTCACAAGAATATAGTTGTTTTCCAGTGTGCATTTGTATGTGACTTTTCAAGTGACCATAATGTGTAAATGCTAATCCACAGACTTCACAAGAATATGGTTTCTCCCCAGTGTGTGTTCTCATGTGACATCACAAAGTAAACTTCTATGAAAATGCCAATCCACACACTTTAGAAAAAAGGGTTTTTCTCCAGTATGTAACTATACAAGAAAATGGTTTCTCTTTTGTATTTGCTCAAATGAATTTTTTCAAAAGGCAATTTTCTAAAAATGTTACATTACACATCTCACAAGAATGCAGGTTCTCCTGACTGTTTTCTTCCTTGGCTTTTTAGACTGAAATATTCTGAAAATGCTGATCCACACACTTTACATAGAAATGGATTCACTCCAGTTTATGTTTGTATGTGGTGATTGACACCTGTATTTCAACAAAATCTTAAACATATTTCACAGTAATGATATTTTTTTCTCTCCAATTTTCTTCTCACTGAAATCTTTAAATTTCAATTCTTTAAAACTCTTAATCCGCAAACTTCTCAATAATATGCTTCCTCTCCTTTGGGTGTGTGCAAAAATGTTTTTACCTCAAAACTCTGTAAAAAAAACCTTATGCACACCTGATAAGAGTTGGATTTATCTTAAGTAAGTTTCTGGATATCTATTTCAAAATATGAATGAAGGAAAATGCCCAAGTCTAGAATTCAGTAGAATAACAATTGTCTCTTTTATGCTCAAGTGAAATTATTAATAAAGGAATTTGTCAAAATACAGATGAACAGGTTTTGCTAGAATGTTTTCCCTTTGGCATATACTTTCAAAATTGAAAAGTCTTCTCCCCAACAATTGTTATCTGTGAATAAAAAAAAAAGATATGTTATTAAAGAAAAAACCAAACATTATTTTCATAATTATAATTCCAATTCAGTTATATTTGGTGAATAGTGGGATAGAATATAATTAAATCAAATCAAAATATGACAAGTTTTCATACTTTTTATAAAATTTATTCATTAAAAACAAAAGGAATTTTTTTTTATTGATAAATATGAGAAAATATAAACAAAGATTTAGCACATGAAAAAAATATAATTCTGTCAAACATATTGTGCATTTTGAAAAATAAAACTGAAGGAAACATAGAAAGAAAAACATTTTTTATATCTTATCTACATAGTTTCATAAAAAAGAATTTAATTTTCAACATTATGAATTGATTTAATTTTTTGTTTTTGTCCAAAAGATATATTTGATATAATTAATGGAATGTTTGAAAATCTTTATGTTTTCTTTTTGGGGACTGAAGCAAAACTTGAAAAACTGCATATTTAATTTTTTATTTCTAATTAAAAGATGCATTCTGCTTCAATTATATAAATTCACTCAGAACAATTTGTATATAGATGTGTGTGTATATATATATATATATATATATATATATATATATATATATAAACACAGACATGTATATATATATATATGTAAGCATACAGATACAAACATATATACAAAAGAAAATATATACACACATATATCCGTGAACACATACATATATATAGAGTCAACCATAAAATTATTCATATATCCATGAATATTTTGACCCATTTCTAAGAAAATAATACTCCTATGATGCCAAATTTTCCTTATTAAGTACAAAAAAAAAAAAAAAAATAAGAAATTAAAATTCACTTTGGAGAAGGATAGGGTAAATTTGCTAAATATTAGAAGAAAAATAAAAAGTATTTGTACAATGTGAAAAATTGAAAAGATAGAACAATTTCCCCAATATCAATAGTCAATAGCAGAGCCTCTTATTTTTATAACTTGCTGCAATTGTTTTCTGAAGATTTTGAAGAAATCTGAACAAGTCTTTTTGGGGATTTCTTGTCGTCTTTAATGGTTACATGTTCTAATTCCTGAAGGTTTTTTTTGTGACCACGGATCAATGTGAACTTTCAATTTGTGCCATAGATTTTCTATAGGATTTAAGTCAGGACTCATTGAAGGTCATAGCAGAACTATAATCTTCTTTTTCTGAAGCCACACAGATATTGATTTAGATATATTTTTTGGATCATTATCTTGCTGGAAAGGAAATTGCTGAGCTAGATGAAGATTTTGTACTGATAGTTGTAGACTTTTATTCAGAATTTTTATATAGTTTTCAGATTTCATTATTCCTCATATTGCAATTAATTGTTCAGTCTTCTTTGAGCTCAAATAACTATAAAACATCATCAATCAGCCTTAATGTTTCAATATCAGCACTGAGTTCTTTTGGAGTAAAGCCTTACCTTCCTTGTGTCAAATCTTCTGTACATCATTATGTCCAAAAAGCTCAATCATATATATAACCGGGCCATTGGCCAAATGAGTAGAGTGTTTGCCAATGATCGGGGAGACCGGGGTTTAATCTCTGGTCGAGTCGTACCAAAGACTCAAAAAAATAGTACATGATACCGCTTTGCTTAACACTCAGCATTGTAACGTACAAATCAAGGGTAAAGTGGAGCAATCCTGGGAAAGGAGTAGCACCCTTCCCAGCACCTCCGTGTAGTAGCTATTGAAAAGGAAGCCTTCGGGTAACCCTCGATAAAGGTCGCAAACTTATATATATATATAAACACACACATACATAGAAGAATATACACATACATATATATATATATATATATATATATATATATAGAGAGAGAGAGAGAGAGAGAAAAATGGGAGGTTTAATAAAAAAAACTGGCTTTTTTTTTGTTTCATTTTCGTACTGTGAAACCGCATTAAAATTTGTAAAAAAAAAATTGAAATCATTTTTAGTACTATCATTACTGAGTGATCATATCCAAGGAAATACTTTGAAAAAGACTTTCATATTTTAATATAATTTTATTTTATAAAAATTTATAACATTGTAAGACGAAAAAATTGAACAAAAATATGAGAAAAATATTTGACTAGTTTTGGGAAATGAATGTGAAAGATATTTGTTTACAAAAAAAAAATGAAGAAAAAAAAGGAAAGACGAGTGATATGATATTTGGAAATCTTTCATATCATAAAATGTTTTCAAATAGAAAAAGAAAAAAGAAATATGACATGATGTCTGGTATCTATGTGTTTCAGTTTTCAGAAAAATATTTTTTGTGTTAAAATTGAGTTAGCAAAAGATATTAAAAAAAAATGGAAAATCGTTGACAGCTTTGCCTTATTGAAGATTTTATTTTACTTCTTAGAAAGATTATTTTCTTTCCAGCCTTAAAAATATTTTTAAGACTAGACCAAAAATACATGACAAATTGCAAGCTGAATGGACTAAATTGCAAATTTGTCAATCTCAAATGAAACCAAATATCCAGTGGAAATGAAAACGTTACACAAGAAAATGAATGCGAGCAAAAATAATAAATTAAAAATCGAAAAACTGCATAAAAAACGGTAGTAATAAGAAAGAAAAACCGAAACATAAATTACCAAACACATAAGAATATATATATATATATATATATATATATATATATACACACACACACCCATATAGATAAGGCCCCAAGTGGTAGCACCTGATAGGGCCCTATCTATGGGTTAAATAGAACTAACAGCATACTTATGCTAAAATGAATTGAGTAAACTGAATAGCTTGAAATAGAAATGTTTTTGACAATTAAACCGTACTTACACTTAAACTGCGTGCTTATGCTTAACTGAATTATTTCAAATAGAACTGTTTTTCGACATTAAAACTGTATTTACACTTAACTGAATTATTACATATAACTGCTTGAATAGTTTGAAATGTTTTTGACAATTAAACTGTGTACTTATGCTAAACTGAACTGTTTTCAATAGAACAGATTATTTACATAAAAATGGATTTGGCATTAAATAACCTACAAAGGTTGATATGCCATAAAACCAAACAAACCAAACCATATAGATAAGAATATATATATGTATACATACTTATAAATAAACACACCCAATCACACATATAAGAATATGAAAGTAAATATGGATAAAATCCGACAGTATGAAGGTAGCAGAAAAAACATAATCCAAATAGGTGAATATATTATGATGTAAAGTCGACGTTAACATTTCGGTTTCAGTAACCATCATCAGGACTTGGATATCAAAATCGTTCACATATCGATGGATGCTTGCTGAGATGACAGTAGCAAATGAGAAATATACAACGAAAAGATACATAAACGTGCACATACCGTTCATAATTCAAAAGTCATTAGAACGTGTGTGGCACGTGGAAAAATATTTGAAAATGTTGTATTTTCCAAAGAAACGAGACAAAAGCTCCTATTTAGTGAGAAATACACAAACAAGTAGGTTTTCATATGGATAGATCATTTGGAATCATCCGTGTTAAATGTTATGTAAGATTTGGTATTTGGTATTTGTTTTTCCGAAAAGACAGTATGAAAGTAAATATGGATAAAGTAAGCATCCATCGATATGTTAACTATTTAGATGATGGTTACGGAAGCCGAAACGTTAACATCGACTTTACATCATAATATATTCACCTATTTGGATTAGGTTTTATCTGCTACCTTTATATATATATATATATATATATATAAGAATATATACATGTATACACACACACACACACACATATATATATAAGTCTATGTATATATATGAGCACACAAGAATATATATACATACATGTCAGAATATATATATATATATATATATATATATACCCATACATACATACACACATATATAAATATATATAAGAAAAAAATATATATATATGTATACACATTTTAAAATGAGTAGGTCCATGAAGTGATTTGTATTTTTAAGAATTCATTTATTTTGTTCTTATATACATGTATGTTTCCAGCTTGATATGTTCGTCAGAGAACATGTATGGCACAAGGCCTAGTTAATGGAGTATTCAATAAGAATTGAACTCACTCATGTTTGTAGTTTGAATGGTTTTCAGTTGGTTATGGGTTTTTTTATGAATGCTGGTCCTTCCTTTTTCCTTGAGTGTATTTCTCTTAGCCTACTTTACCCATCATTAACTTTTTATATTTGATACGTTTGTGTGTGTGTTGGAATGGTTTTGGATTTCACTAACAATTATTTTTTCTAGGTGTGTGGGTGAATGTGTGTCTTGAGATTGTTTTTATGTGTGTGTGTGTGTAAATATATATTTATGTATTATGTATATTTGTTTCCATTTGTATATGTGTAGGATTCATGTTTTATTCAACTTTGGTTTAAATTTATCTATAAAATTCTATTCCTTTATCTGAAGTAGTGTGTAGTCATTGGTTTGATATATTGGCATTATTTTAAATTTACCTCAACTACATTGGTATAGGTGTTTTGATACATTTATTTTTCTGTTTTCTTGTGTTTTGATATTACTCCTGTGAAGTGATGACCTTGTATTAAGTGCCTGTGTTGACCCTATGATTATCTATTTGCATTAGCTACATTCAATTATGTAGACTATGATTTTTGAGTTGCAGACACATACATGGATTGGACAAAATAATGAAAACAGGTGAAAATTTCAAACAAATTTATTTTAATATGGTTTTCTGATTGCAGCCCTCTCGTGCTAATCCGGCTTTGTGCAGCTCTCTTCTAACAGTTTTCAAGGAAACTGGCTTCTTGAGATGGTCATTAAGCTCTGCTGTAATTTTCCGAGCTGTATTCTTGTGATGTTTCCTAACAATCTGCGTAAGAGTCTGACGGTCACTATCAGACAGCTTTCGCTTTCTTCCAGAGTTTTGCTTCAGGGAGGAGGTTTTTCCGTCTTTCTCAAAGGCTGACATTACTTTTGAGACAGTACTCCTAGCTACACCAAATAATTCTGCTGTTTTTGTTACACTAGCACCTGCCATACGAGCACCAACAATTTGACCTCTTTTAAAGTCTGACAGATCTGCCATTTGAATTAATTTTCACTAAATTTCTTCTGATGGTATCTGTAAAACAAACAACAATTTCTATAAAATAGGACAAGAAAAATTAATAATAAATCAAAAAATATAAAAATAATAAAAGTTTGGTTTTACAGAAGTTTCAAAATTATGATACTAAAATTCTAGGTGTTTCCATTATTTTGTCCAACCTATGTTTACATGATTATATGCAATGATCAATCAAGAAGAGGAGTATATTATCAGTAACCATCTTCAACATAAAAATACTTAGCATCACCAATTGCCTGAATCCTGCAGTTGATAAATACGAGGATCATTGAATAAGTTTCCAGACTTTTTTCGTATGGGCACATTTATTGATAGTACACACATGAAAATCTAGTCCCCTTCAAAGTAATCATCTCCAGCTGCAATGCACTTGTACCATTCCAACAACTTCTGGAAGGCCCCATGGAAGTCCTCTTGTGTGAGTGTGTCAATGACCTTCATCACAGCCTCTTTCATCTCCTCAATTGTCTCATAATGACAGCCTCTGAGCTTAGGGAATAAGCAAAAGTCACAGGGAGTAAGGTCTGGACTATAGGGAGGTTGAGGAAGTGTCTTGATGCCCATCTTGGTCAAATAGTCTATGACAAGGGTGGAGTTGTGGACTGGTGCATTGTCCTGATGGAAATACCACTGATCCGATTTAAATAGTGTCGGCCTCTTCCCTAGGAATCTCTTCCTGAACTCCCTTAAAACCTTAACATAGTAACCTTAACCCTAAACCTTTGGTCAATCAACTCTGGTGTATTGGCTTACTTACTCCTCTGACACCACTCATCA